>JAVCKT010014490.1:5655-20926 GCA_032273925.1 Rhynchotus rufescens
AAAAAAAAAAAAAAAAAAAAAAAAAAAAAAAAAAAAAGACGTCTTCCTCTTCTCAAATCTTTTAGAGATTATCTATGCCCAAAGGCATTCAGATTTTATGCTTCAGAGTTCTTGAAGTTCTTAAGATTCTTTTTCCAACCATATAAATGAAAATGGCAATTCTAGGAATTTTCAAATTAAAGTCTATTATTTTCATTCTCTACGCTTCTAGCACTGAGACATCCATGGCTATTTGTCAGAGAAAATACTATTAGCTGAGTGGGTTGTGTTTACACATCTCCCAGAACTGGAGCAGCAAGATCTCCACAGAGCCATTTACATCAAAAGTTTACTAAGCAGATCAAATGCATAAAGACTGAGATCAGATATGAGAGCTGCCAACTTGATTGTTTTATGTCCTTCTAGTAAAAGTCATATTCCCACTTTTCTGGGCCACCTGCTTTCCTGTCACTTACCAGAAGCAAACTTGGCAACCTGAGAGATTCTTTGCAGCTTTACATAGTTTTCCAGAGGAATGAAAAAAAAAAAAAAAGGGGGAAAGGGGTCAGCAAGTAAAGTAAAAGACCTGTAAAACACCTGCACTGATTCTGCCTTTGGCATTCTCATTAATGATAATTACTCTATAGAAAAGAAAGATAAAAGTTAATAAGTCAGCCAGCTCACAACTGGCTATAATGCCAATGACACAATATGAGGTCAACTTTATACTCTTCTAAGTTAGTAATATTGTATAATGGGTGCTGTTACTAATGGTTAACCTTTTAGGAAAGGAGGTTACTTTCCTACTTGATGCACTTTCCTGTTTGAGTGCACATCTCTCTTTCCCTCTCTGGTGTCTCTCTATCCATTCACTAAATACAGCAAATGTACATCCTTAAGGATCTCAACATGTACTCATAAACATTTTACATCTAAGAGCTATAGATGACAACACTGATGTATCCTTCATAATTTAATACAGGTGACGGAGCTTTCAATGGGAGAACTTCTGATGCATTCTGCAGTTTCCTGGCTGAATCCTTTCCCATCTCTGGGCAAAGCAAGAAAAGATCTTGAACTTACAGTGTTTGGTGAGTGTTTTCCTTAATGACCTTCTCGCCTGACCAAATATAAAGAAAATGAAGTTGTTATTTTCTACTGCTGAAAGTGCCTCTCCTCCTTTTGCTGCAGCTGTGTGGTATCTAGGATAGCCTTGGACCTGACAACAGGCAGAGAACTGTTGCATCCCATACTATGAGAAGAATTGTCAAGTTTCTTTTGTTCGTTTGCTGTTGTTTGCTCTGTTAGCCAGCCTCAGCTGCTCTTCTGCCTGTATGTAAACTATGGAAGTCAGTGATGTTTCAAGAGACAATAATCTCTTTAAATACTGCTAAAGCAAGCTTTCAGAGGAGGCTGGTAGGAAAACAGTGGTGTTTTCTTCTCCTGGGAATCCAAGCTAACCTCTGATTTTACAGCCATTGCAGAAAGAAATGTGTTGTCTGGCAATGCCCATCCAAATTATTTTAACTTGAAAAATGAATGAGGAAATGAGAGTATACAACTGAGAGTTTTATTTAATAATATCTCTACTATTAATCAGTCAATAATTATATTACATAAATAATTAAAAGGTCCCAGCAAAACATTGTAGGGACTTCACTATTTCCTCAAAGAACATTTATTTAAATTGGAATTGGAAAGCACTCACAGAAGAAGTCCAGGCTGACATGAGACCAGTCTGTTCCCCAGGGTTGTCATACATTCTTCTAAAGCGTGATAGATTAAGGGAGAGAGTGCTCGGACACAAACAGGAACTGCCTCCACGGATTCCCTTGGATGAGTTTCTCAGTGATCCACTAACACCAGGTGCCCGAGCTCCAGGCGTCCTGTCCTTCATGCAAGATGAATGAGAGGACTTTGGCCTGTGGCTTGATAATCAGGGGTTACCTGGTGTTAGTTTCAGCTGGGACTCTGTGGTGGCAGAGTAGGAAATGCAGCAGATATGTGGAAGGCAGGAAAGCTACGCTGAACTCTGAAGTAAAAGGGCTAACTATGGCCACAGGCTGGCTCTGTGAAGGGATGAGACCCAATAACATCCCCCTTGCCTTCTCTCCTCCCACACTAGAGGGAAACCTGGGTCCTCCTAGAGCAGGAGTAGAGCTAGACTGCCCGGCAGCCCGAATCAAGGCCTGGGGAGCGGAGTCCTCACGTAGGCCAAAGGCGCCTTCACTGTCTCCGTGTTTCTGTGCCCTCCTCACAGACTACTGAGAATGTGTCCCTGCCTCGCCAGAGGCTGAGATTCGGTAACATTAGTGAGTCACTCCAGTCATACGTTGTGGATGGCGGAGAATGCCTGCAGATAGCAAAGTAGGAATTGAGATGAATGTTTCCAAATGCTGAACGGCAGGAAGAAAAGACTTAGCACCTTTCGTGGCAGTTGCTTTAGCCATCAGGCCTTCATTCCACTTGGAGACATCCATCAGCTTGGGTTTTTTTCTGTTTTTCAGAGAAAAATTTCTACATCTCTGCATCTGAACTACATCTGTTGTATCTGTTTATGTAAAGATTTATGGAGACTGTCTGCTGTTAGTTTTAGAAAAACACATGTTCCACTGTAAATGTTCAAAACAAAATCTGAGGAAAAAAATGTTGCCACTGCATGAAGGAGTGTAGGATGAAAAACTCTGCTGTTATCTTAATACAGGGCAAATCCTTTTCAATCACTTTGCTCATCATCCTTTAAATTCTAGTGATTATAATAATCTGCTTCTCCACAATAGCATTTTCAATGAATATCACAGCTGTATTAATAGTGATTCTTTTTACTTCTTTCTCATTTTTAGTTTTTAAGAGAGCTGTAATACTTGTATATAAGGAGAACTGCAAACTGAAAAAGAAAATGGTAAGTTCGGTGTAAGCTGAAGGGGTGAATGTTTTTGCACAGGCTCCTACTGTCTCATTGTCAAAGCTGGACCATACTGGTGTTGAAGGGGGAGTTAAATGGGTATAAATGCTACCTTCCCACACTAGGCTTCAGTTCTCTCTCTCAGATCTGAAACAAACCAAGTATTCAGTATCTGTGTAGCAAAAATATATTTTTTTCTCATATAGTGAGCATCATCATTGTCTCTGTGAGCCACATGGTAGCTCTGTCAGGTGAAATATGAAATATTGCCATGTAGGCATTGCTGCAGATGTTAAGTATGATGGTCTACGGTAATCTGGTGTTTACGTCAAAGATCTCTGGTTATAGACCCTTGATCACTCTGGAAGGAAAGGCATATTTTTAACATAACCTCATCTGTTCCATTTACAAAGCTAGAATATTGAGGTCAAGCAGCAAGTTGCATATCCTAAGTGCCAGAAGTGCAGTACTGCACCATGCTTATTGTAACAGATGGAGGGCCTCTAAAAGTAGTGGCAGGAGCTACATGATTAATGTATTCTGCTAATCAACGGTCTGTGTGTTCTTTGCACGAAACTTGTTCCTTAGCTGGTACTTATATGTTGAAGTATTATTTTTATCCACTAAAACAGGTACTTTTGAAAGCTGAAGCAATTACAAATTTCAAAGGCTAAGTCTATCACTACTACTGCTGTATCAGCTACATTTACAAGCCAGCATTAGGTTACTGTAGGGGAAAGTCTAACAAACTGTAATTTCTCTTTAGATATGAGTCTTTCTAAGGAAAACAAAATTACATCTTTTTGCCTTCTCTTCTTAGAAATACCTTCCTGTTTTTCCTTTTGCAGCCCACTAATGTTCGTGCTACACATAATTTTGGTGACTTGGATCCCTTTAAATTTCGTTGGCTGATTCCTTTATCTGCTCTTCAAGTTCGACTGGGGAATACAGCAGGTAATTCCCTTGCACTGAATACTCTAGGAATGAAAACTTTTCTGGGATTCTGCAATGCTGCTGCTTCTGTATGGCATTTTAGGAGTCTCTGGAGTTAGGCAGCTGTAAAGAAAACAGTATCGGCTGTTGCCTCTGCTTTCAGGGGGTACTGGCTCAATACATGAACCTACTTTTTTCCATTTGTTACATTGGCATCATCCCTCATCCTCCATGAGCTCAGGAAGATGCAGGATGACCTGCAGTGATCTTATTGCTGGGATCTGAGACTGTCACAAAGAGTTGATATTTGATAGAATGGAGATTCCCAGTGAAAAGATACCATGACCAGAAAGGTGTTTCACTGTGGATGATGCCCTCTTGACACCTGTGTGTTCTGTGTGAGCACAAAAACACTGACCTCTGTGGTTTTCCATGTAGGAAAGTTGACTGCATGATTTATTATATCAGATTTATTATATCCTTTTTGTTCTGTCTTTAAGTTGATCTTTATTGTACAGTGGTTCACATTTGAATCCAAAGGAAATGGAGTTGAAGCAAGCAAATACTGTCTTACCCAGTGCCGTTTCTTGTATGAGTGTCACAAGACATTTAATGGTTAATTCTTTGCACACTTGAGAGAAGAGCCATGTAAGGCAGGAAGGCAGTGAGCAGCCTAAGCCTGCTGTAAAGCAGCTTTCTGGAGAGAAGGTAGAACTGCAAGGCTGCTCAGAGAGTTCAGGGGACTTGCCTTTAGGTTCTGCCTCATTTGAGATCTTACGTGACCACTCTCTGTACCTGTATTAACATTGTCTTTGTAAGAGGAGGAATTTTGAAGTATATACAAAAATAATGCTTTATTCCATGTGCAGGAACAGAAAACAGCTGTATCTGGGAACTCATTCACACCAAGTCAGAACTAGAAGGCAGGCCAGAAACTATTTTTCAATTGTGCAGCAGGTAAGCTTTACATGGAGCTTGTATTTGTCAAGTCATATTAATGGAATTAGAAAGAATTCACACTTTTTCCCCAAGTGACCTTTGTGTCAGCACTTGCAAGGCAGCTTTCAGTCTCTGGTTCCAGGCACTGAGCCAGTATGTAACTACATAAACTGTGATGATGTGAAACTGGAGTGAATTTGGCTAAGTGAGCCTGTGTTAGAAAGCTGCAGATACATGATCGTAAATCCCACTGTATTATGGGCAAAGTAACTATGTTCTTGTGGGATGTTTTACCATGTTCTTGGTGGGATAGCAGAAATGTTCTGATAATGATCATTAATCCTGAAGCAGAGCAGGTCATCTTTTGGGCTGTTTTCTTGAGGAAAAATAATTATGATCGAAGTGTGAAAAATGCCTAACAACACATCAAGAGGATAGCTGCAGAACTGCTAAAAAAGAAATAGCCTGAACCAAACCCTGCACTAAAGCACTCCAGCACCAAGGAGGAAGGCAGATTTTATCCCAAAAGTGTCTGTCTTCGGAGGAAAAAATCGGATTGTCTGTTTTTTAACTTTCAGTGACTGCGAGAACAAGACTAACATTGTGAAGGTGATCCGTTCTATTTTGCGAGAGAATTTCAGACGTCACATAAAATGTGATTTGCCGCTGGAGAAAACCTGCAAAGATCGACTTGTTCCGCTCAAGAACCGTGTGCCTGCAACAGCCAAGCTGGGTAAGGCTCTGCCAAAATGCAGAACTCAGCCAGGACACCTTCAAATCCAGGACACTAAGAGTTTCACAGTGTGTCATGTGCCTCAAATCTTGTGTCTCTTTCAGGCTGAGGAGCGGGCACAGTCTCACAGCCCTATTCTCATGCCAAAGGCTGGAGGACCAAAGCAAGCTTGGCCTCTCCCACAATGTGTCCTCACCCTTGACATGTCATTAGCTTTATTAAGTGAAAACTTACATGACAGGTCCCAAATCAATTTGAGGGCATAGAAATGGACTCTCTTGGCATCTAGCACTAACTTTCTTTCCTTTTGTTCTCCTTAATGACCCAATTGTAGTAACATTTAAAGCTGAAAAAACTGACAAAACGCAGAAGTCCTGCTTCTTTCAGTGCACTAAATCTGCACCCCAGCAGGTGCCCTAATTAAGCCCAAGCTTCAGACTATTTAGCTAAGTGAGCGAGTGCTGGCTACTAGGCTTTGAAGCGCTCCATCTGCTGAGGTGTCTGTAATGTTCCCATAACCTGATGGGCATCCAAACAGTTCCACTGAGGCCTCCAAACTGGTCCTCCTGTCCTTGAAGTACCAGAACCAGACAGATAGGTGGAAATCATTACTACAGTTTCTGCAAGATTTTGTACATACTGCACATGAAGGCAGGCATAAAACCCTGGGATTGGGGGGATAAGACATTGTGGGCTATATTGTGATAGATTGCTTGTAGCAGACTGGTTTTACTTACCTGGCCTTGGATAGTTATCAGATGAGCCTATAGATGCTGTACATTCTGAGCTATTGAGACAGACAGTGGAATGGGAGTCCCTTTTGGCCCAACACCTGAAAGCGCTTGTGCTTCTTCCCCTTGCGCAGCTTCCTCGCGCTCTCTGCGGGGGCTGCGGCCCGCCTGCAGCAGCGAGTGGCCCAGCGACGCGGGCAAGGGCAGCTGCCACGACTCGGACGAGGGCAGCCTGAGCAGCAGCACCCAGAGCAGCAGCTGCCACACGGCCGAGAGCACCCAGGAGCCCCCCAGTTCCTCCCCGGGCAAACGCTCCCCGAGCTGTGCGTCAGACTTCTCCAGCGCCCTCGTCAAGGAATCCGATATCCTCAGCGATGAGGACGACGACGACTACCAGAGCCTAAAGAAAGGCAGCCCTACTAAAGATATAGAAATACAGTTCCAACGCCTGAAGATCTCTGAGGAACCGAGCGCTGACTCTGAACGAGCTGCGGGCCCTGAGAATGAGGAAGGGGACAGTTTCAAGCCAGACGAGCAGCCCAAGCTGGTGCGCGGCCACTTCTGCCCCGTGAAGCGCAAAGTAAACAGCACAAGGCGGAGCCGAGGAACGCTGCTGGCCATGCAGGAGCGCCACCAGTCCCTCGACAGCCATTCTGAGGCTGCCAGCTTGGATCTGAACTCGATCTTAGAGCGAGAATTTAGTGTCCAGAGCTTAGCCTCTGTAGTGAATGAGGACTGTTTTTATGAAACTGTGGAGAAGCACGAAAAATCCTAGCTTTCGGAGCACTATATTTAAATTATGGTTCATTTTAAGTCCACATAAAATTCACCAAACTTATTTTGCTTTAAAATTAGTAAATTCGTGGAAGCCGCAGGAAAACTATCTATTTGATTCTGTGCACTAAGACAGTTTTTTTTCCCACAAAAACAGCTGTAAAGGACTCTTAAGTTATTTTAATTTATTGTGGATCAAAAATAGATTAAGCTGGCCAAGGTCTGTAAGTTAGTTAACCCTTTCAAGCAGTTACTGAGATTTTGTAGTATTTTTGAGGAGGGTAGGGAAAGGAGGGCTTCAATAGTATTTTATCTGGCAAAGATACTAGTGAGGTGATAGAGGCGATTACAATGGAAGGTAGATTTAAAAAACAATCTTTTAAATACCTTGGGCATTTTAGTTTTTAGGTTTTGTTTTTGCTTTATTTAAAGCAGAATTAAGTTATTTTAATGTGTTTTAGTGCACAGCCGTGCCGAAATTTCTTTTTTGTAATTTCAAGATGCTGTTTATATATAGATATATATATGTAAATATAAATACAAAGCTTGGACTGTAATCTTTTATTTGACTGTATTTTTTATTTTCTCTACCAGCCTGTACAGTAAAAGACAAATACGTATTGTACTTAGCAACGTATTCTCCTTTTTATTGTGTTGCTTTTCTCCAGTTGGAGATTTAAGCCCTGAGTTCTTTGGTTTGGCATAAATGAGAAGGAGTATTAGCAGACCTTAAGGTAATCTGTGCACTTTATCCTCCTTTAAGCTGGTCACTTGAGTATATTTATACAAGGCTTTTGTTTTTTAAATTACTCTGCACAATAGGATGTGCCAGGATGTAAAGTACACACACATACACATCATCATTTTACATGCTGGAGTATACAAAGTGGTTCTCTTCTGAGTCCATACTGCACTTTTCATACAAAACTGTTTAGTTCAGAAGTTTCCCAGCTTCATTACATGTCTCACATAACCTACCTTGCTTTTGCCATGTGCTCTGTCCATTCCATGAAGTACAGAGAACTTCCAGGCACCTTTAACTGGAATGTTCTTTCATTTTTCTCTACAGCTGAATGTAATGAATAAATAAAACAGGAAAGCCCTCTCTCTCCAACACTTTTTCAAAAGTTTTTCTTTTAGACATGAGCAGATGTAGAAATATATATATATAAAAATCCTCTTTTACTCAATCAACACCTCTAGATCAAAGACTCTAAAAGAAAAAAAAAGGCTGCTGAAATCACAGCTGTTAGAGCTGATTCTTCTCGTTGTCCTCCTCCTCCTCCTCTTCAATCTCTTCTGAGTGACTGGTATTTTTAGGTAGTCTTTTCTTCTGCCTTAGTTCTTCTCTGTAATTGTATGTGAAAAGGTTTGGGTCTTCATCACACATTTTCCTGTAGACATTGCACAGATTACTGAAGTGTGACATGGAGAGCTGAAAAGGACGCAAAGTTGGATCCACATCTGCTTCCATCATCAGCTGTTCTGTTTTTTTCAAGCGTTCACTTTCAGGAAATAAAATCCTAAAAAGAGGAAAGAAAGACAAGCAGATTATTCTTTTTCCCTTAAGAGACAGAAAGTAGTCTGTTGGGATTGTGTTTAATATTAAAGTATGTCATTACCCTATCTGCCTAACTAGATTCAAGGGCTGTTTTTCTACAAATGCAGTTTATAACATAGAAAAGTATATACATAGGTCCTACATTAAACATACCAATGAAAGTTTATGCTAACATTTTGAACAGCTTATACAGTTGTATTAGAATTAGCCTACACTTAAAGAGCAACAAACTAAATTAGAGCCAAACTATATGACTCTCAGGACAAGTGTTCCATTTCAAGGGGAACAACAGACATGGATGTCACTTGTCCTTAATACTGCAAAGCCAATGCCAGAAAAAATAGTCAGGAAAGAAGAGAAAGGAATATTTAATAATCATTCACTTGTAATATTTACAATGTGGAAAGAGTGCCTGGAGTTAAATTTTACTTACTTTGTGGTCCCTGATCATAAGAAGTCCCATCACTGACTTCTTGTACTCTATTTGCTGCCAGAAGCATTAAATTCCCTCTCTTACAAGTTCCCCAAATCTTAAGGAATAGTGTGTTAACTTCAAGTGCCTGGTCAGGGAGGGTCTCACCAAAAAAAAAGCCTTACAGAAACTACTTGAAAGCATTAGGTGACTAGCTTTTTATTAGCAGTAGTCTCCAGTTTATATTACATTCGAGAAACAGAAAGAAATCTGGGCACATTTGGTATATGTATGTGCTTCATCTGATGTTCACATCATCTGCCTCTGTCATACACAGGTAAAAAACAAAGACCTAAACATCCATTTATTACAATGCATCTTTCCCAGCCCTTTTCCTACAGGTTGCCTGGACAAGCTAGTCCAAAAGCTTCAGGAAAGTGACGGGGCAGGGCAGACCACTTAAGAAAGGGTTTCAAATAACAGGAGAGAGAGGGGGGATTTCTCAGACTGGACTGAAGCATGTGCTACTCAAGCATATGGTCAAAAATACAAAAGCCAACAAAAATCCGCTCCCAACACCATTATTTCAGCATGCCAGTCAGCAAGGCTGCAATGTATCAATCCTGGTTTTGATAGTCCTCCCTCCCATTATTCTCACCTATGAGTAGTTAAAAAAAAATACTTTGACTCCAAAACACTTAATCATCTGTAAACCTGAACTATGCACCATTATCTGTAGTATTAGTATGTACATGAATCCTCCTTGTGAAGAGTAATTAAAAAAAGGTGTTTTTTTTTTTTCCCCCCCTCCTTCATAGACTTAAATGTTTACTCTTACACGCCAGGTTTCCTGCAGATCATAGACTCATAGAACTATGTTACACACATTCCACCCTGTTTTCATACACTGTGTGAGATGTAACTAACTCAATAGCCTCTATTATAAACCAGCATTTGCCATGTTTTTCCTCAGGTCAGCTAAAGCATAAGAAGATTGTGTTCCTTAGCTGCATGCTAGACTCAAGCACGCTAAGCTGCTACGGGATATATGACGTCCAGCTTCCCCCTCCTTCCCTCTGGAGAATGTAGCGCACTTCCAGCGCTCCGACCTTACACAACAGATGCATTTGTGAAAGGCTGATAAAAATATCCCACCTGAAGTTCACATGTGCCTTCTGCTAACATGCTTTCTTCCACAAACAAACAAAACTGAAAATCAAATTCAGTCAGGAGAGGGTCTCTCATTTTCTAAACAAACACACCCTTGATATGGGCACATCAGCACTCATTTTAGATCAAATATTTGACAGGCATCAATGGCACCTCAATTATGACATCAAGCAAAAAAATCCCAACCTCTGTCTCCAGAAAACTAGAGGCAAAACTCTATGCTTGCCTTTATGCTAGTGCCATACACAGCTTGTAGCTCAGCAGAGGGGTGCCTGGACTAACTGTAGGCTGCTTCAGGACCAACCTCGTGCCCTGCATTACTCAGCCCAGACAGCAGCAAACTCCTCTCTTTGGTTAGCACATGCTCTGCCTGTAGCACATTTCTGCACTGCTCAATGCCCTGTCCCTTGCCAAGCCAGGCTGACATGTGGGTCTGGGCTAGGGTTTAGCAGGAGCCCTGCAGAACGGTCTGCACTGGTTGCCCCTCAGCTAGACAGGGCTTCTTATCTGGCATGAAAGTTAGAGAGGCAGTAAGAATACCATAAATGGGAAGCCTAGAGAGAGAGAGGAATGTTACTTTTTCACACCATCCCTCAATGAGTACAGTTTCCCACAGCCCGGGTACATTCTCCCTCTTCATACTGCAAGCTTCAATTCACAATGTCAGACTTTCACTTAATTCAAACAACATCTGCTGATGCTCACCTTTTAAATAGCATTTGTGTAGCTGCTTGTATTTTTGTGCCTTTTTTTTAAGGTCTGAGAACAACAAACTATCACCAATTTATCTCAGTAAGTTTAACAACTTTGATTTCCTTAACAAAAATGCAGTAATTGTGACATAGTTTCAGCAGAAAGCAATTCACTAAAGATCTGATGAACTGTACGTTGGCTTTTAGGCAATTACAAATGTAAACAGTGTGCATAAACTCAAATACATAGCTAAGGTGCTTCTTGACTGATATAATTGACTGATACATTCACAAAACAGTATCTGAAAGAGAATTTTTTTCATGAAAGGTCCTTACTCAATTCCACAGCAGCAATATTTTCTTCTGAACTGGAAAGCACTCTGGACCACTTTTTCTACTAGCTTAAAGGGCTGTTGTATCTTCGGTTGCACCAAAGGAGTGAAATGCACTACAGCCACATCCACCTAGAAGGAAAAGCAAAATACCAAGTTATTGGAATTATACATATTCATTTGAGACATGATCTTCCTACATTTACAGGTTAGACCTCAGAAATCAGGCAAACCTAAGAAGATATTACTGTGACAGATAATACAGCTGTGTGGTGACTAATGTCATACGAATTGAGTATAAAGATTTGCCTTAACTTTCAAGGCCCTGCTGAATTTTTATCTTTCTCAGTTATCTATGTATTTCTAATTAGCTCACAAGCCATTAACAGTTAATACTTCTTCCTCCCATGGTACTTGCTCCATCTGGAACAACCTCCATGTAATCTGTAAAGTAATTAGCGTGCCTGTCTTCAGATCTTTCCACAAGGCAACTCTGACAGGATACACAAATGAGACAATATTCACTATCCAGGCTGAAGGGCAGTTGGAGAAAAATGATATTATAATTAGAAATCAAACTCATTCCCTACATGTTTTCTGTTGCTCTAGGGCTTTTCTCATATGTGAGCCAAGGAATTGCTTTTCAACACATCATTAACATTTTGAAGTTCTGGTCTAGTCAAAAGAACTGAAGGTAAAAATAAGATCACAATCAATTCAAGTGCCAAATGAACTTTGTATTTACAAGGTGGAGGATCACAGTTCATTCTGAATCACACCTGAATGCTTCTGCACTGATCCCCTTCAAATCTGTTTTTATTCTTTTCTAGTTCTAAAGTCAGCTTGGTTCACACACTGTCACTTTCCCTGAGTCTGGAAAAAGAATGAATTGCCATCCTACATACACATCTGTAGATACAGATAGATATACACATACACACATATATATACTGAAACGTGCATATATGTAGAAATAAAAACCACAACATTTTAATATATATAAATGAACAAACTGAACAAACTTACGCACTCCCACCTCTCTATTATAAATACAGGCTAAAAGTCCAGATCACAACAAGACTGAAAAACATGCCAAAGTGCCATCTTCCAAAGTGGGTATTAACAAGTACAGAAAATGTCCTGTGGAAGGGCACACTGAAAATCTGTACAATACTGATAATGAAATATGACAAAATATTTAAGTTAAAAATATACAGTGTCTTTATCAAAAAAAAAAAAAAAAATCAGTCAATACAGGAGAATGATCCACCTTTTCCAAGGGTCTAGAAGGCAATGCTGGCAATTACAAAACAAATTCTATTTGACATTAAACTGAAAATAATGTTAGTTTTGATGCGAATAAAAGACAAATTCAGACAAAACAAGACTGAGGTTCAAACCACAATCTCAATGTTACTATTTCTTGAGAAAATGCACAGCAAGACAGTAGTTAAAAACAATTTTTTGTTTTCTAACATTGTGATCAGAACTGCTCTCAGCTTTTTTATTAAAAAAATAGCAGTAACTTCTCATATGGACAAATTTTCAAGACAATACTGGCTGCAGAAAGTGAAAAAAATGCTTAAAGGTGACAATGAAAAATGCCACATAGCAAGTTTTCAGTATTATCAGTATTACCAAATATATGCTACACCTAGTATTCTTCTCCATTTGACACTTTTTCTGAAAACTGGAGTCAACAATAAGGCTGTAAAATTATTTAAATGAGTAAGTACTATAAGAAAGCTCTAAGAGTTTCTTTTAAAAAGTGAGGTAAAAAAGCAAAACCTGACAGCTGGAATCTGCAGACAGAAATGCAAATAACCACCTTCCACAAAGCAACCTCTGAATTATTCAAGTGCTGATAGTTTCTACACTGAAAGCAGCAAACTATGATGCAGGAAAACTTGCGCTTACACTGAATATCAGAGGGAAAAACATGAAATGAAATGATATAATGAAATTAAATACCATTTTGACAAGAGGTATAAAAAAAACATGCAGGTACAAACAGGCAACTGCCCCAAACGGAGCCTGTAGCTCCCTGCAGCCCAACCTGCTCCAGACTGGAAGCAATACTGCCACTGCCATCCACTGAACGCTCACACTGAATCACCTGGCTGAGGTGCTGCCTCTGTGACCACAAGATGCAGAAACCAGCTACGCTTCCCTGTGGCCCAATAAATGTACTGGGAGACGCTTTGCTCTGGAAGGTGCTCGTGTGCAGCCTCCCTAAAAGCAGTCAAGGGTATTAGATACTCTGCTCCGGACTGTCACATAAAATTGTTTGGAGAAAGGTACAAAAGGAGATAACCACAGAGAAAATAATTAGTCCAAACACAGAAAACTGGATTTTCCAACAAACCTATTAAGTGTGCTAAAAATGAGCGAGTCAAAACTGGAATACTGATGTTGAAAAACTTGACCCACAACTTCACTTTAACCGAGGACAAGCAAAAGGCAGCATCTCGATTTTCATTCCAGAAAGAAGATAGATTTCATTCCAGAAAAAAAAAAAAAAAAAGAAAAATCAGCTGTTGTTCTTTTAGAGTCACAGCAATGTAACAAACACCTGAATGTAGCTGCAAGTTTAGACTAGAGCCAAAACCCATGGGCATTCACAACAGATAAATGTAAATGCAAATCACTCAGAAGAGGAAAAAAAAAAAAAATAAGGATCCAATGACCAGAGGAAATGCAGCACCTGGACATGCAAGTGTATTTTTTTTAAGCAGGGCCAATGCGTACTCCACCTGACCATCTAGAGCTAGCTCCTTGCAGAGAAACACCAAGGGCTTATTTACTCTGGTAAACATTTATTTACAATTTTGTCATGAAATAAACCTATACATTTGCCCACCCAAAACAGAGACCAGAGAGCTGCCAGAGACCACTTGGGATCTCCTAGTCCCAAGGAGTTTAGAGACTAGGGAGTTTAGGTTTAGGATCTCCTAAACCTCACCACACAGATGCAGCGAACTACTGAAGAGAAAAACAGCTCAGCTCAAGGCTAGTGGGCAATAATTTCTGCTTCTGAAACAAAACCTGGCACTTTGCAGCATTCGCTCCATTGTAGGCGCTGTTTTCTTTGAAACCCCAGGAAAGCTGCCTGGTTACTACAGCAACAGATACAGGGCAAAGCTTTTTGCTTGAAATTGGCCACTCCTTTAGAACGGTACGTGCTATTTTCCCCTAACCTTTTTAATATGCACAAAATAGAGAGCAGAATTACGACAACCCGTATAGTGCACGCAAAGGCAACTAAAAGTACACAAGTTACTTGAGGATCATTTTATTATTACCTCTTTTGTTTCCCCCTGCCCAACCACTTCAAAAAAAATGACAAAATAATACTTCTTAGAAAATAATCAACAAACATAGTACTCCACTGACATATGCTGAACTCTGAATAGTGCAACAGTAATTCTCCCCTAACTATTCAAGTACATCTTCAGTACAACAAAGTTTTGTGTTCAAAGGTTGCGTGAACATGGTACAGAATATCATTTAACTCAGAGTAGTCTGCTCCTTGGCTGATAAACCTAACACTCTACATCAGAATGAGCTGAAATGAAACAATTTTTATTAATTTATTGTTGGCAATAAAGGTCTTATGTTAGGCAATAAACGTATCCTGCTACAAAGTTATTTTATAAGCAAATCCATCTATCCTTTGCCAAGCTGTCACTTCCTCTGCAAGGAACTGAAACCTAAACAGAATGTAGTAAACTACACAGCAACAGATTGCTCGTGCTCCAGATAAGGTGCTTCTAAGTGACAATTTTCACAAACTAAGTGTTCAGTAGCAGCATTTTGTCCATCTACAAGAGAGAGGAGCATTAAGTCTAGCACCAGACGTGCCAATCTCACAGCTTTCTTGTTCTGATGTGAGGGTTTCACTTTGGCTCACTTCTGGCAGAAAATAACTGTGCCACTGCACAAACAAGGATCTAATCCCCACATAACAACAGCTTTGTAATAATTTACCTCCACTCACACTAGTGCAAGGCTCAAACCAGCCTCAGGGTTCAGAAAATTTCCCTAGAATATTTTGCTTTTCTAAGTTAAAACTTTGGAGGCTTTTTTGTTGTTGTTCTTGGTGTTTAATTT
>JAVCKT010014493.1:0-13267 GCA_032273925.1 Rhynchotus rufescens
TTCCTTCCTTCCTTCCTTCCTTCCTTCCTTCCTTCCTTCCTTCCTTCCTTCCTTCCACTCCTCTCACTCTTCCCATCTCCCAGTTTTCCTATCAGTTTGCCACTTACCCATAAGCTTTTTCCTGCTTCTCTGATTTTCCCACTCTTCCCAGCCCTAGCTAAGCCAGCAAGACTAATTAAGCACCCCTGGTTCACTCCTGAGTTGGGAGGGCACCAAACAAGCACAAAAGCATCATCATTATCTTGAGTGAGGGATGAGTAGGGCTGAGCTCTGTACTTTGGAAAATGAATGTCTTTGCTTGTGAAGAGTGCAAATCTTTCCTTCTTCATCTTAGGCATCATTTGAAAACTAATTCTCCAAACCCTCCTGATCACACAGACCATCCACAATACATTCACCTTGTCTGGGGCCATGAGTGGGGGTTGTTCCTTTTTGATTACTTCTCCGATGGAAGCACAGGAGGTGACTGTATTTATCTACCATGTACCCACTTTCACATATAAATATCTTCCATGTTTTTCCTCCCATCAGAATCAGTGTCCAGAAGCCAACACCTCTTTTCTTTCCAAAATCACATATTGGTGGTTCTCTGGGTAAGAAAACCATTTTTTTTGGTTTTTTTTTTTTCCCTCCCAAAATACTTTAAACCATAAATTTGAAAGCTGACTTTGCAATCCTGGATAATTCTAGCTGTGCTTCTGCAGAGCCCTCCCAATCCTGAAAGAGACCTCAGTAATCCACCACAATCCCTCTACACCACCCACAGCCCCATCTACCTGGCAGACTTCCCTGTAACAAGTACTGGGCAGAGAGGAGATGGCAGAGAGGGACCAGGACCCACCCAGGTGCTCTGCATTCAGAAGGAAGGGATTACATCCTCTGGGCCTGATTGCCAGGAGTGATGAGGCCTAGTCTGGGTCTCACCAAGTGATAGGCTCAGTTAAACACCACTTGGTTTCCCACTACCCATGCCCCAAGTCTCAGTACAATTTAAAACAGAATTTGGACTTACTTGCAAAGGACAGTTATGTTGGCAGAAGATAGCACATGGGTTTGAAAGAAACCGGCTGTTCCTGAATATTCCTGTTTATTCTGGGAAAGCATATTTCTAAATAAAGTTCTGTGCAAGCAACTCTCGACCTATTATGGAGCACTAACTTAAAGACCATCTGTTTCAAATATGCTACATGCAAAAAACTCCCTCTCTGCTTAGATTACAGCAGGTTCTGTGTTCTCCAGGCTTGTCAGGAAAGGCTATCAGCAATCCTTGGATGTGAATGACCTATGGTCAATGAGCAAAGAAAACTCCTCAGAAGAAATTGTCGCCCATATTGAAAGAGAATGGAAAAAATATCGTAGCAAACCCGAGCAGTAAGTACTTGGTCTAGAGGGTATGTGATGTGCTCAGGTTTCTCTTCTAGATGATGCAGAACAAAAAAGATGCACACGTGCTGACATGTCATCTCCAAACAGATGCTTTCCTCCCCCCTGATCCCCACAGAGGGCCAAGCAGATCGCTTCAGCACAAATACATGAATACAGCTGAATTCATTCCCATTGAATTGTCAGTTGAACAAAGAAAAGGATATATGAAAAATAACTAACTCTCTGCTGTGAAAATTTGGGAGTCATTATTTTTAGTCAGTAGTGAGTTACCTTGTACAAAATTACATTTTAAGTATTGATATCTTCTGAAGAACATACTTTAGTTCCTGGAAGCTGAAGCTTCTAAGTTCTTTGTGGGAGGGAACATTTTCTCAATTACATTTATACTGGACATGATATAAGACCCAGTGTGGGATATTCAACAATGAAAGCAGAATATCCTCAAGCTTTCTCCATTGCAGGCAGACTTCTTACTGTTTTTTTTTCTTTAGAAAAATGGAGTCCATGGCATTTAAAAGGGTTAAGAAGAGTGAAACTGGCTTAGCAGAAGCAGAGGAAACCCAGGTTCTGCTGCAATCAGAGCAGAGTCAGAGTGGGCCCTTACTGAAAGCACTATGGAGCATGTTTGGAAGCTATTTTCTGCTTGGCACCCTCAGCTTAGTTATCTGTGATGTCTTCTTGTTTTCCATCCCCAAGTTACTGAGGTATGTGCAGATTTAGAATGCATTCCAAAAGGAAATACCACACTTGAAAGATTGTTCTGTGTGTGTGTGAACTCACACAGAGATGTCCATTACAGCACCCACAGAGACTGGCGCACAGAAACCTAAATTAGAAATTTTGTAATGCTGATGAAAGGACCTTGATTATCATTTGTAGTGAAGCTACAGTTCGTTTAATGCTAAAAAGCTAAGAAGCTATAACTAGTCAAAGCTGTGCATATTTTTCTCATGGCTCTTTTCTGACAATGGAAAGGACCCATTGCTCCAAGTCTTGACTTGACTTGAATAGACTTGACTAGAACGGGAGTGTCAGTTCTTGGATTGTTCTGTATAACACATAGATCACATAGGCTGTCAGCCACTTGCTATAGTCTTAAAGCTCTGTCCCATTAAAAAAAAAACAAACAGTTGTACGTTCTATATATCTCAGAAATCTTCCTGCTTTAGGGACTATGTTCAAGGCCAGAATAAATTAGTTGGCTAAAAGGCTAAATGAAGTTCTGGAATGTCCCTGGCTTCCTTAGATTATGGCTCCTAATTTGCATATTTCTGACAAATTCATGCAGTTAAGAGCCATCCTTAACAATGAAAATGAGGTCACCCCTGAGGGGAAGATGCTGAGATCTGAGATTGCTCCAAAACAAAGAGTTAACACTTTTTAAAAATCAGGCTGTTGTAGACACAGGATACTTAGCAGTTTGTCCCACTTTTCTGCTCTTTTGCTGACAAATTCAGCCATAGAGAATACGGAAGAATCCCTGATATTTCTGCATTTCTGTGTGTCTAACATTTCTTCAGTTCTACATGGGTTCATTGACACTGTGCTTCTGTCTTGCAGCCTTTTCCTGCAGTTCATTGAAGACCAAGAAGCCCCTAACTGGCACGGTTATTTCTATGCCTTCACTCTGTTCCTGCTGGCTTGTCTCCAGACTCTGTTTGAACAACGATATATGTATATGTGTCTCGTTCTGGGACTGAGACTAAGGACTGCAGTAACAGGGCTCGTGTACAGGAAGGTGAGTCTGCAGCTTTCCATTCAGCTTGTTTTTTTTTTCTAAGCCCTGCATTAATCATTATGACAATGCTAGCACCATTTGTTAACAATATCGGGGAAGATGCTATTAGAGAACTACTTTTAGCATACATTTCTGTGCTGTACTCATCTCTGAACAGCATGTAGGAAGTATTTTGCTATTTGTTTTTCAAATCTTACCTCTTAAGGGATAAAAAAAAAAAAAGGAGGGGAAAGCAATTTAAGCTTCCTTATATTGTAAATTATGGTTGGGGCTTTCTCTTCATCACCAGAAAGGATAAAATCTTCATCCTAAAGTGAAGTCACATATCCCAGCCAGTAGTGCGCTATCAGTACCTACGATTTGACATTTTTCCGTCTTTTCCAATATAAGGAACAGGAAGGAGTTTGATTCTCAGATTAGAAGTTGTTGTTTGACTGTGTTTTTCCTTCTCTACCCTGTCTAGATCCTAGTCATGTCAAATGCATCAAGAAAAGCAGCAACAGTGGGTGAAATAGTTAATCTGGTGTCCGTTGATGTCCAAAAGCTAATGGATCTCATTATCTATTTTAATGGGACCTGGCTTGCTCCTATTCGGATTATCATTTGTTTTGTCTTCTTGTGGCAGGTAAAATACGTCAAGAGCACATATCAATCCTCTTCTATTATTGACATTGAAATGCAGGAGTTTTCCAAGTTCTGCATAGAGCTTTGCTGATCTGAATAACTAGAAATTGTCATATTTTTCTTAACTCTGTAGCATGATGGATTCACTTGTGTTACTAGAAGATATATTTTTTAGAGTAGAATCCTTTTCTGATGCTTCAGTTCATCCCTCTGCCTGTGTATTCTGCATTCAGTCTCTTTTGCCAGCTTCTACCATCGGACCTCCTTTTGTCAGCTCTTCTGAACAAACTGCGGGGGCTCATTGCAGGCTGCAAGTTCAGTTCCACGTCCTCTGCATAGCTACAAAACATAAAGTGAGAACAGTTTGAAATGACAACTTGAGGGACTTCATCTTAAGGACTGACTAGCAAGATAAATGAACGAGTTTGAAGCAAAGTTATATGATATAGAAAGAGTATGGGAAACATTAAATTTCACAGGTATTGAGGAGTCTAGCAAGGAGAGCTCAAATCCTAAATTTCGTTTAATGCTGGTAGTCTAAAAGCTTTTTTCTTTCCCTTTAGTTTCTTGGCATTTTCTCAGCAGGCCAGAACCCTATTTCTCAGTCCTCAGTCCCCATTTTTTGCTGCTTGCTCCCCATGTGGAAACAGAAGCGCTACAGAGACACTAACTTGCCAGAGGCCTTTGAGACCTTCCTTTGATAATTGGGAGTAACTTGCAGGCCTTGTACCTGGCTGGATCCTCCAAGCTTGGAAAGCAGCTTGGCAGCCATGGCCTACACTGTTCAAAGTTCATCATCCCTTTTTTAGTGATGGGACAAACAGAATATTGTTGTATACAGCACAGCTTTGTGAATTTTTTCAGTAGTAGCTTACAGATTGTTTTGCATCTCCCTCTCTCTTATTTAGAAATAATTAATACTTTGTTTGAGTAGTGTGTATGTTTTCATCACGGTGCATCCTGGCACTCACCTCTCTGCCAAACTGAAGCAATCTACAGCAAAGGGCTGTAACTAAAACAGGGTAAAAAAAACTCTTTATATTGGCCCGCAGCCACAATCGTTTTGAACCCTGGTATCCAAGAGCTGCCCAGCTGTACATGGCACAGGAAAATGCTGCCATTTCAGCTCCCTTGCTGATACAAATTCAGACAAGCTATTTATGCTGCAAGAATATTATGTTGAGCATCTGCTTTTGTTTTAAACAAAACCCGATTGGGGCGACTTGCTTAAGGCAGCCACAAGATGTCCTCCTTAATGCATCCAAGAAGAGATGGGAAGAAACAAACGATTTTTAAATCTCAAGAGTATTTCTGGATCTCTTTCAGCCCTAATCTTGTTCTTAAAAGGGAAGCAAATAAATTCAGCTGAGCTTGATGACAGGAGCTACCCTGCCTGGAGAGCTTGCAATCCCCAGGGATCAGGGGGCACAACTCCCAAGAAGGGCAAAGCGTAGACCAGCGGAAAGCCTCGGGTATGAGGGAACGTCAGGCAGAAGCTTCAAATGAGAAGGAAGGTGAGCCAGGAAGAGTGCAAGACTCTTGTTTCTAGCAGTCCCTGATAGTTCTTTCCTTTTCTCTCCTGGCAGCTTCTTGGTCCATGTGCCTTGACTTCAGTTGCTGTGTTTCTTCTACTTTTGCCACTGAATTTTGTGATCACAAAGAAAAGGAGCCAATTTCAGGTATATATTGTTTCATAAAAATGAGAAGTGTTTCACTGATGTGAAACATGCTGGGATTCAAAAGCTAAGGGCTGCTATGCTCTCCTAGGAAACGATCACATGGAAACCAAGACTACAAAACAAATCAAAACCCAATGATTAGAGCTGACAGGTTGTAACAAAAAGTACTTTACTGACGTGGATGACAAATGCATAATGGTTTAACACTTATTAACTATATCAACCACTTTGTAAACTAAAGAGTATATACAGCTCAACTGCAGGAAAATTTGTGTGGAATTTTTAGGTAAGATTAAAATGTTTTTCAGAATAATTGAACACTCCTTTTAAATTATGTTCATAAACATTTATTACAGGAAGCCCAGATGAAATATAAAGATGAGCGGGCCAAACTCACCAATGCCATTCTCAGTGACATTAAAGTAATCAAACTCTATGGCTGGGAGAACATCTTCATGGAGAAAGTGCTTGATATCCGGAAGCAAGAACTTCAGGCCCTGAAAAGATCTCAGATCCTCCTCTCAGCATCTCTAGCTTCCTTTCATTCATCAACTTTCCTTGTGAGTGGTTCACCTTCCTACCTAAAATACACACTACTCTTATTTCTACTTTTTATGTGTCTCTATCTGAACCAGTTTTCCTTTTGGATCACTATGGATAATGTCCACTCAGAAGATTTGGTGATCTCATAGGAGGAGTTGAGCCCCAGCAGAATCTGTCATACAGACATTTACATTATCCTAACAGTTCAGTGGACAGTCACCTGGTCTGGTGCTGTGTTTCAGGTAGACTCACTCACCCTGTTTTGTGTGAACCAACAACTGGATATCAACAACTGCACCAAGTTTATGGCTCTGTGTGTATCTTCTTAAGTCCCTTTTGCCCTTGCTGTTCTTGCAGCCCAATGGGGAATTAGTTGTGCCTATGACCTTGCCATGGTTGCAGCACCAAAACCTCCTTATAACAGAACAAAGATCAAGTGACTGCATTGCGGCTTTTGTCACTTTGATATTTGCAGGACAGTGGTATTATATATATAGCTTGATAACCTGGCTTCAACTAAAGGGGTTCCAGAGTCTTCAGAAAAGGGCTGCCACCCTGAAGCATTCTCTTGCCTCTCTGAAGATCTGTGTTTTCTTTGCTTTTTTGCAGATTGCCTTTGTCATGTTTGCTGTCTACACTCTGGTTGATAACACACACATCCTGGATGCTCAGAAGGCTTTTGTATCTTTAACCTTGATCAACATTCTCAACACTGCACACTCCTTCCTGCCCTTCTCCATAAATGCTGCAGTCCAGGTTAATTACAGGCTATGTTTTTCTTTCATCATAACTGTTTTTTTTTTCTTTCTTTTTACTTATTATTATTAAAGGGTAAAGAGTAGGTATTTCTTATGATATTCACTCTCAAGCCAGCTATTTAATTGTTGTCATGAAACAGTGAAGGATTTCAGCAAGGATTTGCTGCAAACGTACTTTAAAGTACTGTTTTTCAGCAGCATTCCATATATTAATAAAATAGTCACTAACAGAAGTTCTGCAGTCTTTTGGAGCTATATTTCTGTCCTATGGTGTGAGCTAGTGCTCTATTCATTGGGCAGCACCTAGTCCACAGTTTAGGTAGGTCTTCAAATTAAGTCTTATTTGGAATTCTAGCAATCTTTCTATCTATTCTATCATGTCTTGTGTTTCTTTATTTCAGGCTAAAGTATCTTTAAACCGCTTAGCAGCTTTTCTGAATCTAGAAGAACTGAATCCTGACAGCTCAAGCAGGAACACTTCTGACTGTGGTGAGCTTTTGTTTTAGCATTAGTGCCTTGCAGGGGGTGCAGTTTGCTTTGCTCAGCTTCCATTCTCAGTGTGCTTATACAGTCAAGAGCAAAAACATCTGTAACCATCGTTTTCTCTCTCAGGTCTATTCATTGCTAACCTTCAATGCCCTGACAATTAATCTCTTCTTCTAGGGCATAAGGTTATCTCATTTATACATATATATATAATGTATACACTGAAATGTAAGGTCTCATAAATAGGCACATTTTCATACTTGCCTTTGAAAAATATATTAACTCTACCACTTCCTATATTTTAGAGCAGGCAAGCATCACCATAAGGAATGGGACTTTCAGCTGGCACAAGGAAACTTCTTGTCTTAGAAGGTACAGATTTACCCTTAATCATCTCACTTCTGAAGACCAGGTAGGATGCAAATATTGAATATTATATCAAAACCTGCTTTTCTCAATAGTATTGTATGAAATTACAGAAAGGAGGGTGGAGGTTGATTGAGACGTTTTTATTGTAACAAGACAACAGCAAGAATTTTGCTTCTTTTCAGAAAAAAAACATCTGAAAGCTCTTAAAGAGACTAACTGGGCAGAGGGCTTTTATTTTGTAGCATAGACCTAACTGTGCACCAAGGCTCCTTGCTTGCTGTAGTTGGCCAGGTGGGTGCTGGAAAGTCCTCCTTGCTGTCAGCATTACTTGGTGAGATGGAAAATACAGATGGCTACGTGACCGTTAAGGTAAATGTTCCCCTAAGCATTTGCTTGTGATTAGTCATTTTCAGGAACAATAAGATACTACCAAAGGCATCGGCTCTTGATTAAAACCTCTTTAGTTTACTGCTGAACTTTCACAAGGGCTATGAGATATTAGCTTGTGTTTATTCATCTGAAAGTACTTAAGACCTCTTGGATGATCCTGGCCCTTAGGAAGGAGAATTGGAACAGGACTGTGGAGATCCAGTCCAGTCCCACTCTGACACTGAGCTGAAAGGGCTCTTGACCTGCTGGTACCTCATTTCTTCTATAGGGCAGTGACAGGTGACTTTGCAAAGCACCCTGAGAGCTGTCAATAGTGATAGTCATTCCTCAGTCTCATTTATGACACCAAACTTCTATAAAGTTACTTGAGAGGTCTTTTCTTGAGAGACACTTTCCCACCCTATATAAAACTCTTCATCTTCAAGTTCAGCTTATGAAAAAGATATTGATAACTTTCTTCCATTTCTGTTTTTACAGGGCACAGTCGCTTATGTCCCTCAGGAAGCTTGGATACAAAATGCTTCAGTGGAAGATAATATTGTCTTTGGGAAAGAGATGGATGAAATGTGGTTTAACAGAGTGATTGATGCTTGTGCACTTCAAGCTGATTTGGAAAGCTTTCCTGCAGGGCCTAAGAGTGAAATAGGAGAGAAGGTGCTAGCCCAGTTTTATATTTTTGGCCAACTTTTCCATAATTCGCTACAACTTAGGTGCACTGTTTGAAACATCTTGGGGAGGGACTAAATTTGTAGCCGGAAGGTTCTCAAGAAGTTGTGCACAATCCTGACTTAACAGGGTTTAAAGCTCACCCTCTAACACTTCAAGTAGCCAGAAATAGGAGAGATGGTTAAAGTGAAATAAACGCTTCCATATTTTTCTTAGGTCTGGTGCAGGTCAGGGGATTTTCAAGTGAAGTTGCTACTGCTTCTTTAGAGAGGAAGACATTCTGAATGATTTGAACATAAGGAAGCCATAAACCTGGCAATGATGATGTAACCTTGGATTAAACAGCATCAGTGTATTTTTACAGGGGATTAATATATCTGGAGGGCAGAAACAAAGAGTGAGCCTCGCTCGTGCAGTGTACCAGAAGGCTTCCATTTACCTCCTGGATGACCCCCTCTCAGCTCTTGACGCTCACGTTAGACAGCATATTTTTGAACACGTTCTTGGACCCAATGGCCTACTGAGAGACAAGGTATGTCATAAATACTAAATGATAAAAGCTAGTAAAACTGTATCTGATCATCAGGTTCCCTCAACTGCCTCTCATGACTTGGGTGCTCTCTGCATCAAAGGCTCCCAAGTTGTGTTTTTTGGAGTTGTTTTTGCGCAAGTGTAGCTCCATTCAGACTGATGAAGTTGAAGCACAGATTTCACTCTGTAATGTTGACAACAGTGGCAATAAATATGACACAATCTCTGATTAACATAAATCTAGTTAAGAGTTGCAGTCTAGGTGGAATCACCTCCCAGAAATCCTACTTCACACCAGTCATGCACCTTTCTTCAGAAGATGCCTGACTGCAACAGCTCAAGGGAGCAGTGGAGAGGCTGGAGCAATTCTAACTGTTCTCTCTTGATTCAAGTAGACTCGTGTGCTGGTGACTCACACAATCAACATTTTGCCCCAAGTGGACAATATTGTTGTGCTGGTGGATGGATCCATCTCAGAAGTTGGGTCTTACCAAGAACTTTTGCAGAGAAGTGGAGCTTTTACAGAATTTCTTCATTCACATATTACAGAAGAGAAAGCAGACTCTGGTTTACCAGGTAACCAAAAGGAATTGGAAATCTTTTTCCAGCCTGATCAGTCATTTGTTTCATTCTTAATTTTATACTTAACACTAAAGAACTGGAGGGCTTTTGCTGTTCAGTTAGGAAGAGGGAAAATAGAAAATAAAAATGGAAAAGCCATTCTTAAGATTTGTTCTATTAAGGACATTTAAAGCAGAGATTGCATCACAGTAAGGTAGTATTTTATGTGGAAAAAAACCTGTCAAATTAGCAGACTCCTTACTCTAAAACTACTTCTTCCATAAACTGTTCCATCTTAATAGAAACCTATCATGCTATTAACATAATCACCTACTATGTGTGTCAGGTTTAAGCCTTAGAGAGATTATTTCTAACTTTAGAAATAACGGAAACAATTATTTGCAATGAATCTTTCCTCCATGTTACCAATATCTCATGGTTATACAGGACAAAATGTCAATGTAAAGCATTTAGAGAGAAAAAGTGCACTTATTTCACAGCTGTAGGAGACACCAAAGGCTCCATCACTTCTGGGAATGGTCCATCGTGGGAGAAGCTCCATAGGTAAGCTGGAAGCGCTGTCTCAGACAGCGAAAGACTTCCTCCAAAAGCCTGTACAACACTCTGTGAAGACTCTTACAAAGTACAATACAGGTTTGGGATCAGTCTGTAAATCAGTGAACAAGCAAAACACAAGACTGGACAGAGAACTGCTCTTGATTATGGAGGCTGAGTAGCATTTTCTTTGTATTCAATAGCTGTAATTCATCGCAGAGCTCAGGTACAAGGCATAGCACTGTATTTGTTTGCTGTCTGGTTCCCAGTGGGGCTGCAAGGTCTGACTCATTTTGTCAGTCACAGCTAGTGAATGCTCAGAGCTTCCATCTGATAACAACCACACCTGCCAGACACCAATATATATGAGCAATGCTCTGGGTCACTCTGTCCAAAAACCAGAGTCCTAAGACGAGACACGGGTGTAGTGGTGGATGGTTATTCCCACACCCATGTTAGCTCTGGGAACGTCACATTCCAAATATGAAAAGTGTCCTCATCTGCCATTAGGATGAAGGAAAAGGCATTTCAGCTTTACCCTCGTGGTGGTGGGATTCCTTAAATGTAAAAAGGCTGTAACTTTTTTGTTGCCTTGGCTAAAGTTAAAAGCAATTTTGCTTGTTTTACAAGCGAAAGTTCAGTCAAGTCTTCTACTATGAAAACAGAGACTAGTCTTGCAAATCAAGACTGCTCCACTGCTGTAGCTGCCCAAGGAAGATTAACCAAGGGAGAGAAGGCTCCACGTGGCAGGGTAAGTACAGCCCTCCCATTACAGCAGACACGTGTTCCATAGGCTTTTTACTGACCCACTCATGATACATGGGTCAATTCTCTGCCTGAGGTAAACCAGTGAAACTCCAGGGAAGCCAGTTTGTCCTAAAACTGAAGGAAAATAATTTCATCATTATTTCATAAACCAAACATGATTCATGCAAACAGTTGTCTCATGTCCCAGTCTAAGTGGTAGTTACAGAACAAGAATAAGGCATGTGCATTGCAGAGAGAACATTCGGGAAGGGAGTTGGGAAAGAATAGGATTACTTAAGAGAGTGATTCAAGAATTAAGCTGAAGAGAGAAGGTGCGCTGAGATCAGGATGGAGTATCAGCATAGAGAGTAGATGGTAGGTTGGGAAGGGAGAGACTTGTAATGTTCTATCCCCAACCCCCTGATGCTGCCAGGAAGGGGCACATCAATGTTCTTGTCTCATCCAAGGGGAACACCTGAAAAGGCAGGGAGTGTATTATAGAAAATAAAGAAGCATAAGCAGGAATCCAGGTAAGAGTAACACTTAATCCTTCCCAGCCCTCCTTCTGTCTCTTTTATGGTTTCACTCCAGGTTAATATTTCAAATTACATGGCGTACCTGAGGGCGACAGGCCCCGTGCTGTGTTTGTACATCATTCTGCTGTTCACCTGTCAGCAAAGCGTGTCATTTTCTCGTGGGTATTGGCTCCGCCTGTGGACAGATGACCCTGCTCACAACGGGACGCAGCAGCACACATCGCTCAGGGTTGCGGTCTTCGGTGCACTGGGAGTCATTCAAGGTTTGTTGAACTTCTCACCTAAATCTTCTGTGTTTGTATCCCCCTTTCCCATATCCAGGATATTTTCTCAGTATATAAACAAGTGCATGCCCATAGGCTCTTTAGCCTTTTGGTCTCTTGGCAGTGCCCCTAGGGGTTTGGCACAGGACCTGAAACTACAGGCTCTGCTGCGCAGAAAGGACTTCTAAGAGATCTGAACAATATTTCCAGTGTTACTGCCTGACACTGCACTTTGTGCTATGCTATGCATTGCAGTAGGCCACGATGATTAATGTCTTCTGCCTACTGGAGCTATAGGGGTTGATAAATCTAGAAAAATCCACCACTGGAAGAACTTCCATGTTTCCACCACTTCTATTAATTGCTCTCCTTTATTGCATTCCATTCCTCCAACATAAATGTCTCCAAGTTGAATTTGTTCAGACATATAATTATTTCTAAAATTACAGCTCTCTGCAGATTCGTCTCCACTGCAGCCGTCCTCCTGGGAGGTGTGGCAGCATCGCACAAGCTCTTTCTGCAGCTGCTGAGGAGTGTTGCTAGATCCCCCATGATCTTCTTTGAGCAGACACCCATTGGAAACTTGCTGAACCGCTTCTCCAAAGAAATCGACGCCATTGATTCCATCATCCCGGACAAGCTGAAGTCCTTGCTTGGATTCTTGTTCAACTTGCTGGAGATCTATCTTGTGATTATGGTGGCTACGCCAATGGCAGCGATGGCCATAGTGCCCTTGACCGTGCTGTATGCTGTATTCCAGGTAGGAGTTTAGAGAGACAGACAGAAGAAGCTACAGCCTTTCAGAAACCTCCTCCCATTTCTTAGGGGTCAAGGCACACAAGAACTAGTTTCATCTCCCACATAAAATGCATCCATTTTGTTCACAGAGCTGCCTGTGAACAAACAGAATAGTAGTGACTTTTCCCACATCACCTCAACCCTTCAAAGCATCCCAGAGACCTCAGAGAGGTTGATGTTCTTCTGATGTCTGCATCAGATCTCACCTAGAGCTACACTTCTTGTTCCTATGAATGTAAACAAAATCATGTCAAGACCAAAGGCTTTTTTTTTTTTCCCCTCTTTTCTCTCAGCATTGCTCTGCTGCTTTTTACTAAACATACAGCATGTCAAACAGCTCTCCCATGGGGCTCCAGAACCCCACATGCCTTGCCAGGTAAGGCTGAACATAAGGAAAGAGCAAATAAAGGGTGAATGTACTTGTCCGTTCCCACACAGTTCAGAGTTCAGGGTGCAAGTTTAGAGGCTTTCAGATTCGCATGGCCCTGGCATCCCTAGTAACCAACCATATGATATTCTTAATGAAGATCAAAGCACCTATCAGACAGAAACACTGCAATCACCTTTTAAGTGCACCTCCTACCCACAAGTTAGGCTTTGCAATGTTAGTTTAATGGGTATTGTTGCATTTGTCCAG
>JAVCKT010014496.1:0-23544 GCA_032273925.1 Rhynchotus rufescens
AGTGCCAACCTTATATTGCAATATAATAATATATTTCCTGAGTGGAAACATAGCAGAATAGCAGAAGGAAAGCTCTCTCTTTGTGGATACAGGCATAAAGTGTCTGTCCCCACTCCCAGTGCTATCACATCTAGATGCACATGAACTTCAGCTCTCAGAAATGATCAATACGGCCCCTTCCTTGAGGGGATGCTGTTATCTAGGGGCTGCTCTTACCATTGCAGATCTGGTGGTGAGCTCCAGGGCTGAGGCAGCCCCGAAGGCTGTTCCGTGTACCCAGCGTGATGCAGTGATGATGATGATGGGCGGGCTGCTGCTGCTCTCATAATCCTTCCTTCAGAGCTCCGGACCATTACCCCTGTGGGAAACTTCTCTCGCCACTCCCACGCTGACCCCACACCTTCCGGGAGATCACACTCACGCTGCTTTCTTCCAGAAATATCATTTTGCTAATAAAGTGCTGTTGTTTTCACCTCTCCCTGGTGTGGACACACTCTGTTCTCCTTCATGTTTTAATTAAGTCTCAAGTTCTCCTAGATATTCCAGGGAAAAAAAATAAAAAGAGAGAGAGAGAGAGTCTCTGAATAGCACTTTTTCCCTCCTCCCACAGGATAGGACCACATAGGGATAGTCTGGGTCTCGAGGCTGAGGGAAAAGAAAGCCTTTGAATCGGTAAGCACCAAAGGAAAGCCCAAAGGAAACGGGATCTCAGCATGCATCCACTCCTGCCTCATCTGTATCACGAACTATACCCTTCTGCAATTACCAAACGCAACAGTTTCACTAGTTATTTGCATATTTATGGAGTATTTACCCCAAACCTCATAATGCTCAAAAAAAAAAGATCATACAGTTAGTAATTTAAATGAAAATTTGTTATTCATACATTTTCCTTGAAATGTCACATGCCACAAAATATTACAGTTTCATGGAGCAGCCAGTGTTCTGCTAATAATTAAAATACATTATCACTTTGATTAAGCATTTACCCAAAACTGCAGAACCATCACAGAATTACTGAAATGTTTCCAACACCCCAATTAGAAGATGTCAGAGACTTTTATTTATACTATAGGTCGTGCAGCATAATCTCACCTTTTCCCTAATTCCGCATACTTTACGGCACCACAGAACATACGCTGTCACCTCCTATTCCTGTTAAATGACCGTGGGTGGTGGCATCTTGAACTGAGAACAGCCAGCTCCTTCCTCCTGTGAGAAGAGGGAGTGGGACAAGGGATTAGCAAATCCCACTGCTCTGAGGGGAAACCAGCCGTACAAGGATCATTGCCAGAGCAATAAGTGCTTCACAGTTTGTGTGATGGACCCTTCCCACTGGGCAGTGCCAAGGGGCCTGGATGTGAACATGGATGCAGAGTGGGAGCTTCACCAGGACATCATCCCATGGATGGAGGGACAGAGCACAGAGTGCAGAGGCTTTGCAGGGAGCTCATGGGCAGTGCTCACAGAGGCTCAAGATTCACATTTCCCCTCGCACCTCTGGTCCCCCCATTGAGAACTACCCCCTTCACCTGCTTTTCCAGCTTCCCACCCCACAGCTGCTCCTGCTCCTGGTACTTATCTCCCTCCCATCCAATCTTCCGTAGTCCAGTCCATAGTGTTCTTCCCTCACATGGCCCCTTCCCACTGGGAACGTAGTGGAGCTTTCTCCTAAGAACTGAAGGGGCTGGAATGTTCTACCAAGTAGTTGCCACAAAGATCACCAAAACGGACTAGCGCCCACTGCCTTCATTCCAAGGCAAACCTGCCTGCTCTGGTTTTCTTTTGGTAGAAGAAGATATATGCTCTTTCACCCGGGAGCTCACCCCAAGGGCCAGGCAATAGCTGCATCTCTGTACAGCCTACTCTCTGAACCCAGCTTTTGGGTCAACCCAAAGTCAAAGGCCTTCTGCATCCAACAGGATCTTCTGCGCACCCCGGAGCAGCCATCCCATGTCAGACTGACAATGCAGCTGGCCACCCAGCAATGACGTGCTGCGGAAAAGTGAAACATTCAGTAGAAAAAACTAGATTTAAGTGTTGTCGTGCCTTGAAGGAGTAATTACCAATGACAGGCGCTGCAGCAATGAGCTGTGAAGTTATGACAAATGCCCTAAGCAGCACCCCTCTAACAAATAACTAGAAGGCGAGAACACAGCAGGGAAACACCAGCTGAACAGGAAAACATGACTATCTCTCTGGAAAATGTCTTTCACGCCTCTGGGTTCATTATGGTGTTGGCTTTTCTTAATGTCATTTGAAGGCAGTAGTATCAACATGCAAGAGCAGCACATCTTCCAGGAATGGCACTATGGGGCAGCTCAGAGCGGGGTGGACACAGGGCTCACCTGAAGCACGGAAGGGCTGCAGACAAAGTAAACTATTCTGGAAGCGTTTCAAGAGAAACACGGACTAGCACTGAGTCATCCAGTGCAGCGCTGCCGTGGCTAGGGCAGGGACAGGTCTCTTCGAGGAGCTGTGCAAGCGAGTCTGCCACAGCAAAACCATCCACGTTCAATGCCAGAAACGTTTCCCTGAGCCTCATGTATTCACCCTGGGTCTACAGCTCTGCTTCAAGCGTTCCTACCTTGCAGGCTCTAAACATCTTATCGTCTTTTGTGCTAGGATTTGAAAGCAAACTATGTAGTATTGTCATGGTTTGTGCCTCATGCAGATTTTTTTTGACTGGGGTCTTTAACAGCGCATTGTAAATGTGACTAATGCTACCACAAGAAACTCTGAGGAAGGAAACAATTGCATAATCACCCTCTTAAAAGTAGTCTTCAAGCACAGGAGTAACACTATGCCAACAGAACCAATTTCCCAGGCATTTAAGATTTAAAAGGACCCATCTTTAGGAAGAGAAGTGCCTTATTTAGGATCAAAATGGATGACCTTTGGGACCTTACCAGAAGCTGTAAGCTACATCATAAAAGTGGGATAACTTTTATCGATCTTTGCAAAAAAAAAAAAAACGCTTGCTGTCAAGAACCTTCAGTGCAGTTTCAAAACAACTCTTATAAAAATGAACCAATTTCCTAAGCATGCTAACATCTTTATTCCTCAGATGCTAAGTAGAATTATAGCTAAAGAATGCATTGTGGAAGACCTTTCTTACATCTAAATTCATGTTTCAACTTAAAGGTCAATATCTCTCTTCTTTTCTTTCTTGATAAGCACCTTTGGAGGTGTTTATTTCCAAATGATCTGTTTCTACATGCAGACTTCACATAATAGCACCTATTGCCTTTGTTCTCAATGTTGGAGATAGATGTGTACAAGTGGAGCAAGGCCACTTGATATTATAATTGGATCTCAGTGCAAGAATTGCTTGAGTATAGAACAGATTATAGGGACTGTGTCCTGATGACACACAGACACGTGAAGTCCTGGCCATCACTGTGGAGTGGCAGGAGAACCCCAGACAGGTGGGAACCTCAGTCTGCTGATCACACATCTGTGCCCTCGGGAGAAGCGTGCTCCTGCTTCAGCATGGCTCCAGCACACTCTTTAATAAATGCAGAAAAGCAAATTCTCTTTAATAAATGCAGAAAAGCAAGAGCCGCCTCCAAAGGAATAATAAGAAAAGACAATGCTCTCTGTTGTGGCTCATGATTGCTCTCATGCAGAACTCACTGTGAGATACAATTTTCTTAAAAAACTAGTTAAACTGAAGAATCAGAGAAAGAGCAGAGATTTGTCCAAGCACAAAGCAGAATTTCAACTCCTTTTAATCCCTGATGAACTTGAGAGATCCTTTACAATGAGGGCTGAGTTAGAGGAAAAGTTAACACTCTGAAGGTCCTCTGGAAATTTCCCACCCTAGCATGAATAGCAATTAGAGTTATATTGCAAATGCAAAAAAAAAAAATCCATCAACTGGCACTGGAGCAGGGCAAAAGTGTTGTGCCTCTGAAAAGATGAAAAGATGGTACATCTTATAGCTTAGGACGTTATTTTTTCAGGTAAGCAGTGACCAGACAGCGAAGAGCAATGAACAATGAGGAGTTGTAAAACATCATTTTTTTAATGCAAGACACCAAATTATTTCTTCAGCATCAGGAGCAATAGGAAGTTGTAAATGTTCTGGCAAGGAATAAAAGTTAATATATTCCTGTAATGAATTTAATGGGATAATGAAATGCTGTTGTAATTGAAGGTATTAACGGCTTCTCCTGTTAAATATCAACTCGCTTAGACCATGTGTTCCTTGAGGAAAGACATGAGCTAATCTTGGTAAACAGAAAGAAATAGTGGGATTTATTTTGGATTTAGGATTCTTAGTATTCAGTAATTTGGTAGTTTTTAAGACTACTTCTCTGAGCAACTTCTTTTAAGTAACTGATTTAAATGCTTTCTTTGGTTTCATTGGATTTAGCTGAGATTATTTGACTTCGCTTATGTAGATATCATTTAGATTATGTGAGATATGCAAAGAGGATTCTCCAAAGTTTGAATTCAGCTCTTGTGCCCATCTCTAGACTCTTTCAATTGTCTACAGTTCTGAGAGGGGATGCACTTTGTCCTCAGTTCACAAGAGAGGGACTTTTGAAGGGAGAGGAGCACTCTCCCATACATCTTAATCATCAGTTCTCTGCAGAGGTGTAGTCACTGTCATTCATCCTCTATCTATCTTATTCTTTGCTTTTCTTAATAGTCAAATAGTCATGGCTAATTGGGATTATTTGACCTGTCTTCAGCTGTGATGTATAACAGGCCCCTGCTCACAGTATCACTATTAGCAGAGACACTGAGGACCATTTAATCTTTTATAATTCCAGTATATATATCTTACGTACTTCAGTCTGCTTTTAAGGGCAATTACTTGTCGGCCAACAGCACGATCACTAGGAGAGCTGCTCTAGGGATGATGGCCCCAGCTCATGGAGGGGAAGTCCTCATAGGCCTTGGCTTCACTGCTCATCCCCCACCTATAGCCACCATCAGCTTTGCAGCCTGGGACAAGGCAAGGGACAGCGTGTGATGGTTTACACTGGTTTGTCCGTCTGGCAAACTGGAAGGCTGTTTTGTATAACCTTGAAGCTGTGTAAAAATCCCTATAAATGAAAAGAAAGAAGCGTTTCATCATACAGCCCAGAAGCTAACCAGGGCCCTTGCCACGTGTCCTGCCTCCATCCACAGATTATCTGAGCAGATAAACCAAGGTTTGTGCAGACGGATGCTCATTAAATGAGCTGCATAATCTGTGCTTTTCTTCAAAACATCATTGGCTCACGTGGACTGAGTTCAAACTGGCAACCAGTAGAAATGGGGAAAGTTGGAAACAGGACCCAACCATCATTAGGCTTGAGAGGGGATATTGTCTGTGATAATTTTCAACAATTGTCGTGGTCGAGAAGTGGCAAGAACTCTGCCAGCTGCTTGAAAGCATTTCATAAGGCCCCCCCAAACGACAAATTCCTTCCTGAGACAATACCCAAGTTCAGTTGTGATAGCACAGCCTGGCTACTAGGGCACACCTGATAAGCAAAAAGGCAGTCTCTGTGAATGAATTTGAGCAGGACATTAGGTTTCCGTGTGCTCAGAAGAGTACATAGACTTTACTGGGAGAGATCACATCGTACCCACATGCCAGCTCCTTCTCAAGACCCCAGCAGCCTGGAGCACATGTGTTGCTCCAGTGGATTCCTCTTGTCCCTTCCAGCTTATCCAATGTCTGGGCCCATAGGAGCTGCTGAGGCAGCTCAGAGATAAATGGGCTGCCTGAACCTCATTTCCAGCCCTATAATCATTTGTCTGGTTGGCTGACATACGGGCCATTCGCTGAAGCCTATGATAGGTTTGTTATTCTCTCTTCAGTTTAGCACGCTGTTCTGTTAAATTATGGCATTTGTATAGATGTTTGCTTAAATAAAATAAAAAACGAAAAGTTGGACAACTGGAGAAGTGCGGCAAAGAGCCACAAAAATGATTTAAAAGCTAGGAAGATCACCTTCCAGTCAGAGACTTCAAGAATTCCAGCTGTTTAGCTTTTAAAAAAATAAGATTGAGAGGTGACTTGATCAACTTGACCATTCTGTCTAAATACCTTCAGGGGAAAAAAATATCATGCAATAAAGACTCTACAACTTCAAAGCAAAAGGCACAACCAGCTGAAGCCAGAAACATTCAAATTATAAATTAGGCACTTTTTTAAGAAGGCAAACATTTTACTACCAGCAAAATTGGCCTGAAGAAATCTTTCTGAAAGATATGGTTCAATCTAATTCAAGTCACAAGATACACTGGGTGGTGAAAGTGGTGAAATACAGTGGTTTGTGGCATGCAGGAAGACAGATGCAATGATCTAATGCATCTCTCCAGCTCTAACCCCTGAGAAGCTATTAAATAAAATTATTACGTAAGCTGCAAGCTGACAACAAATTCTTCCTGAAACATACTTAAAAATGGGGAGGTGGCAGGAGCTATCCTGGAGGTAGGCATGCACTGCTCTGGAAAATCAGATAGACATTGCACACCCTTCATCCTACAACCTTAACTCAGATCTCTGCCAACATTAGGAAGAAGAGAACGGTGGGGAAAAGCTCTCTTGAATCAGCCTAGTCCAGTCTGAGGCCACAAACACAGAGGTTTTAGAGCACCCAGGACAGTGACACTGTGACCCAGGACAGAGACCAAGGGACATACGGACAACTTGGCAATAGCCACAGCCCCTCCTGAGAGTCTATTCTGGAGGCAATTTGTGCCAGGGCAGAGATGACCTGGAAAGAGCACAGGGAAGGCTCCTGGAGAGCAGCCCTCTTTATGAAGAGGACACCCTGGAGAGCCCAGAGCACCCAGAGGAACCTGGCATTTCCCAGGACAAGCAGCAGAACATATCCCATTAACCTGCGCTCTGAAATCCATGTGTGCTTGGTATTCACACCACAACTCAATTATTTATAACCGAAATTTTTCATTTTGAGTTTCAAGGTATAACAAGGTGGTTATAAAACTGATTTAGGGATAGAAAAGTTTGATTATAGAGGAAAATTATTCGAGGGTTTGAAAGAGAGGAATAAGTTGCTAAGGAATAATGGTCCTCTTACAGGAAAGATACACGCTGAATAAAGAGCCAGTTAACCGTTCCCTGTCTCCCAAGCACGGCTGCCTCCCCAGCCCTTGCACAAGGCACTCTGCACATGGACATTTCCCTGGTGGGAAGCTCCAAACTCTTGATGTCTCCAAATCTGCTAGAGGACACGGCGGGCAGGAAGAAATGGTCTTGGCTTCGAGCAAAAAGAAATCTGCACAGTGAGCATCTTGAGTGCAGGTTACTGTGAGGGAAAAATGATTCTATAAACTTTAGGATAGAACATTTTGCCTCAGAAACAGATATTAAAGTGGTGGGCTGGCCTTTGGAAGCAACCTGCAGACGGACAGCTTAGCCTCCCAACAGAAGGGATGTGAAAGAAGCGGCTGGATTGTAGTCTGGCAAACTGTGAGAGATTTTTCACTGTTGCTTGAGCTGGTGCTTACATCCTATGGTGCAAAGTGTAGTGAGGAACCAGATAAATTCTCCTCCTAAAGGGCAAAGAGCAGTCAAGAGAGCCAATCCCCATGCTCCTCAACACCAAGACATCAAGAAACAAGTGTTCTCTGTCAAGAGGACAGTTCGGTCACTGCTTGGAACAGTGGGACTGGTGCAAGTGCCAGGTCTGGCAGGGCCTCTGTCCCAGGTCCACAAGTAGATCTCTGCTCTCCCAATCCATCTTTCAACCTAGAGTCCCCAATGTCTCACTCCAACTATCCGGTATAGCACTTTACATGTGATAGAACAGGCTTGTTTTACACCACAGATCCAGGTTTAAGGGTCTGCTATTTATAATTTTAACAATCCTTCTTTTAACAAGATAAAAGCTGAAAGTTCTTTTGTTTGCTTGCACTATGCAAGAGATCAACACACTATTTTGCCATGTTTTTCATTACTATTTTCCTGATGCAAGGGCAATGCTGGACAAAGGAGACTTCTGCCCTGTCTCTGGGGGAAGCTCTTCAGTAATCAAAACCTTCACCCTCAGCTTGTTCACTCTGCAAGGCCACAGGTGGAGTGTGTAGACTCCATCCCTATCTCTTCATAACCCGTGGCTGTGCAGCACGCGTGTGAACAACCTCAGGACACTTAGGAGGCTCTCCAGCACTGCACGCAAAGCTGTGGTTGACAGGGAACAGGGGGATGTAGCACGGCTCAGCATCGCACATTCCCAGATCCATGCAGACATTCCTTAGTGTTCTGCGGGAGCAGACTTCTTCCAGGAAGAAGGGGATCTCCAGACCGCTGTTCTGCGTGGGCAGTCTGCAGTTTCAAATCCATCCCTCCTTTACATAAGAATTTATTCCAACAGTCTAGTCTCTGACTAGCAGCTTCTGCAACCGTACCAAACACGTATCTTCACGTATACCACTTGACCAGCATTCTAGAATACTTGGCTACCAAGAAGGGACCTCCAGCTGTCTTAAGGATGCAAATAATCATGACTAGCGACTTTGTGCTGGGAAGGGAGGCAGGGGATTCATCAAAGAGCACAAGTCAGCAGGGCTGATATTAGGCAGAGATGATGAAATTGCTAATAATGAGGCAGGGAAGAGAGGAGTAGAAATATTTATGTGCTGTGTGGGCAGAAGCCTGAGGATGTGCTTGTATAACATGAGAGCTGAAGAGTGTTTCCCCTCATTGCTGTGGAGGGCTAAACCAGATCTCTCCCTGAGAAACACTTCTAAACTAATCACGCTAGACAAGGTACCCCCAGCTTCCCATGAGCTAAGAAGGAGATGCCTCAATTTTATTAATTTTGAGTACATCAAAGACAACAGCAAGTTTTAGAAGGTTGCAAGAACTTGCTGCAAGCTTGCAAGAAGGTTGCAAGAAGGCTGCAAGCTACTTCACTTTAAAGATCCCCTAGATAAAATACATGAAGAGCACCAGGAACCAGAACTAGATGTGTTTGCTTTTAGGGAAACACGGAGGTGAGCCTCAGCTGAATGTGATCTGACATGCCCAGCACCAGCATTCGCTGGGGACATCTCACTGAGCAGAAAATGGCACGGATGAGCTGCAGCAGCCAGCGTAGCTCCTAACACTGTCCTTGTAGAATTCATTTGTGGAAAAGCTCTGTCTGGGATCTAGATAAACAAACATTAGCTGTGGCTCTTTCCCTGAGATGGAAATTAAGATTATGATAAATTCACTTTTTAAAACAATCAGATCTCCCATTCCCACTATTAGAATCAATTGGAGAGATGATAAGGATTCAGGTTAATATGACAGATCAGCCATTTTGTGGAAATGAACACATTCATTTCAGCTGTGCTGTACAGGCAAAATTCACTTTAAATTACATAACATGGCAGTTTGTCTTCATCACCCATTACCTAGCAGCTCCTAAGTGAAAATCTGTTTTCAAAGATGCAATCTTCACCCGACTAAAAGTTCAGGACACCTGGCCGGTTTTGTGCCAGAGGCATAAACACATTCTGCGAGGGAGTCACACCGGGTTGTGTGCAGAGCCCTCAGAGCAGGGGGTGCCCCGAACGCCACCCCCGCTCACCTCTGAGCCCCCCGTTCCTAATGCCATCCCATCTCCCAGCCCCACGTGCTGAGCATCCACCAGCCACCCCAGGGCGATGTGAGGGAAGCAGAGGCTATCCGCACTGCAGCAGCAGCTCTGCTTTTCCTCAGGAGAAGTAACAAAGTTTTCGTAACCTCGGGCATTTTGCAGATCATATTTCCTCTCAGGAATTCCAGGAGGCTTCCTCTCACTGCAGGGCTTAATTTGAGGGCACCTGGGCTCCCTTTTCTTCCTCCCTGTAACTAAAATCTCCAGGTATAGATTTTTTTTTGCTTGGCAAGTTGTGACTGTTATGCCAAGAATTACATCTGGGTCTTTTTGTACATCATTTCTCCTTCCCTCTCTCTGTTTGTTCCTCCACAGATCTCAGCCATAATCTTGTCTTTTATCAGAGACTCAGCGAGCCCCCAAAATTGCAAGATTGGCTCTTCTGTCTAGATCAATCACAAGTAATCCTATGATGTTGTCTTTTTCGTGTGCCCTCAGTTTAAAAGCGTATTGCTCATGGGTTTTATTTCCTATATGGACTGCAGCACTCCCCAATTTTCTGTACTACAGCTGGGTGCACTTAGCCTCTTCTGCTTGACTTGCCTGAGAAATGTGAAATTCTTCAGGTGCTTCAGAATAAGCAATTGTCAGGAAAAGATGCCTTCAAACTGTCTTTTTTTTTTTTTTTCCTTTTCATTTCTTTTCTGGTAACTGTTTCTTGAAGCAAAGTGAGCAGAGGAATACTTTCTAAACCTTCTCCATTTGTTTTGAACTGGGTCACGCTGTTGCAGTTCTGGCAGAGCTCTTAATTGTTCATAACTTTTTCTTTTGCTCCTGGTGCAATTGGTGTTCAAAGATCACTTCTTCCTTTGCTGACTTTGCTGGAACAAAAGCAAACAAACAAAAAAAACCCAAGCAAGTCCATTGCTACTGTCTGTATCTTCTGACAAAGGTTAAACACTATCTAGCATCAGGAGAAATGTTCTTATAATAAGAAAAACAGGTTACTGGAGTAGATGATTGGGGGAATCCTGCTAATCAGAGACTTGTTCCTAATCTGCTAGTGAGCGTCTCAGGAGCTGATGCACTTTGGAGGGCAGATGGATAGATGGGCTCCCTTCATCAAGAACCTGTTTTTCTATATCCTACTTCATCTGGCAACGAGGAGAGTTTATAGACATCAGTCCAGACATATGGACTCAAAGGCAGGTTCCTTCAGCTTTATGTCAGCCAGATCTGGTTTTTATGAACAATTATCAGCATCAACAGCCCACGAGGTCCTGCGACATCCACATCATATACCACCTGCTAACCACGAATACTTCCTTCCAGCCAAGGGACAGGATATAACACGAGCCCCTGTCAGCTCTGACTGGGCTGTATTTGTCACATATGATATGAGGAATAAGAGCAGTGGTTACTTTGGGCTGCGAGGCTTGTCTGCCCTTATTGAGTCATTGGTATTCACATGCTGTAGCCTGGTACGAGACACAGCTCCCTTTGTGCGTGCAATTTGCACATGCAGCTTGCTCCTGCATTTTAGTCCAGAAGAAGTCAGGTAGTCAGTGAAGCCGTTCCCAGATTGTTCTGTAATCTAAACTTCCATTGCAAATTAAAACTTACAGTGTTTGTGTTGTGCTGGAGAACTTGCAAGTGAGAACCAAATACAGCAGTTTCTTCCCTGCACTTGAAGGCTGCCTGGAATAGCAGCTCCAAAAGAGCTGTGAATTGCTTATTAATTGGGCAGACTATTAATTTTGAAAACAAATTATATTAATCATTTCACAGCTGATTTTTCTGTCATAAACATTCAGACAGTGTTTATCTCAGAACCTAGAACAACTCCAGGCCCAGATGAGCTATCAAAACCCATATATGTTTTTGCCAGAGTATGCAGGTGTCCTATGGTAATTTCATATCACCGCTGTGACAAAACGTGGATGTTGCTGGGGTCAAGATTTTGGGGGTAGACCAATATTCACTATTTTTTTCCAGTGAACTCTGTAAAGCTTCCAAATGAAATTAATTCATTTGCTTAATTCAGCCTCAAAATATTCCTGTATTAGAGTTCAGCTTTTAACAAAGCACATAAAATAGATCAGACTGATTAAGTCAAACAAGTGCCCATCTACCTTAGGTTTTGTCTCAAGGTGTCCAGCTGCACCATTGGAAGTTGTGGATAGTGCTATTTCTCTTGTTATATGCCCGAGTTTCCAGTGCTCTGGAAATTGGGAGCTCTGTAAAGGCCAACAGTTTTTTACACCTGATAGTCTTTCATGGATTTTTGTGCCACAACTCTCTCATTTCTTATCCTTCTTCTGGTCACGCTTCATCCTTCCAAGCTCACAGTGCCTAACACACTCCAAGAACATCGCCACTTCTCTTTCTTATCCTTAGAGATCCCCCAGCTCTGTCTTTTCTCTTACTGGATCACCTCAGTTAGTAATATCACCCTTAATAGCCTCCGAAGAACTTGTTACGTGGCCTCCAGAAGCCCAGAAACTTTGTGTGAAGCCGGTTGAGATGCGATACCGCTGCAGGGAGTGCTCAGGAGACCAGAAATCTTGAGTCTTTCATCCTTGCACCTGGTCACCTTCAGAGAAGGCTGGACTTACTGCTCCCAGAGTAACGTGCCTGCAAGTGGTAGCAGTTACTTTGCACTCAGACAAAAGCAGGTAAGTCATGTTGTGGCTGGCTGATGGGGCTAGGACTCTTGGAAGGCTGCAGCCTCAGCCTAGAAAGCAGCCAGTGCCTTCTCTGCATCAGGAAATGACACATGATTAAGGCTCAGGATGGCCTCCTCCACTGATGGAAGAGGTCTCCCTGGTAGTCTATATTTAAGTCTTCTTTTTATGTCCATAAGGGTTCGAAACTTCCAGTCATTTTAGGGGCCTTTAGTGTACCAGAGTCAGCTCCAGCCCTAGCAGAAGTCACTTCAGTTTTCTCCAGACATCTTTTAAATTCCTCAAATTTCCTGCTTCTTGATATGTCTTCCACAAAATGTTCTGTCTCCTCCTGTGTGAGGATTTGTCTCACCAATACAGAAGGCAAATATCCTCATATGCACCTCTCCACTGGTGAGGTGGAGCCCTCCACACAGCAAACATTTGTTAGAGGGGACCGTGGGCGTGAAGGGACATCTGCAGTGGCATGGCCAAGCTCTCAAGCCCCAGAGCAGGACCCTGCAGGGACTTTTTTGGCTGGTGAACCCTGGGGGCTGGAGGTTGTAGGGGAGCAGCTGACATGAAGGTCCTGATGCATCTAGAGGTCCTATATGGGGAGAACGAAGGCACTTTGAGAGAACCTGCAAGCAGTGGGCCTGCATATAGAGTGGATAAATTCCAATAAAGTTAATATGACTGTAGATTGTATTCACAATCCTGCTGTAAAAGCAGGTGGTAACTGCACGGATCATGCGCTCAAGCTCCTCAAGCTCAAGAGGGGTCCACAGGCCTTGTCAGGAAGCTCCTCACCTGCTGGGCACGTGCCTGGGGGACTTGCAAGTGCTCCACTTACACCAGTACATGATAAATGTGAAATGAGCCTGGTTTTAATGAAATCATTCCAAATTCAGACATAAGACACATCAGTCTAGGAAAGAAGACTGATATTTGCCATCTAGGTGGTTACCAAAATGCTATGGTTGGATCTGGCAGTAGTGCATCACATAAACATCAAAAACATCAAATACTTCCTTGTTTACTTGTGTTTCTGAAAGAAAATTCCCTGATGCTTACTCCAAAGTATTAAAAAAAAAAAGCTTCAGTAAGTTGCCTTCCTACTTCTTTTAATATAATAAAATACAAATTTCCCATGTCTCTGCCTTTTTCAGCTATTATTCCCAGAGTCTATTAGTGATGTTTTCCCTGCTTTTTGGAGGCTTATGACAGTTTTCTTAATATTAATGCATAACTTTTAACTGCACACATAAACAGAGGTTTTCACCAGCTATTGCGAAAAGAGATTATAATAATTGCAGAGTGCAAACACTGTATTTTATCTCTTTTAAAAGTTGGCTTAACCACAGTCCTACTAGAGAACTAATAAAAATTGTTTCAGAGTTCACAACTCAAACTTCCAAAAGCCAAGGGAATTACGGACGTCCTGATGTGTTTGAAATGAAATACGGATACTTACTGGAGTAGAATGTTTCCAGGTGCCAGTCATAAATACACTGTTATCATGTTGGTTGCAAAACCATACCTGCTAGAAAAGCAAAATCGAAGAATAAAAAGGAAGTTGCCTGCATGAGATTAACCAGTGACCTACTTGAGGAAAGCTGGCCAAATGGGATGCACTTATTTACTGAAATGCATTGACAGAGCTTTTACAAAATCGATCTGAGTCTCCCTGGATCACACTACCACAACCTGAGCGTGGCTTCTTTCCTCTTCAAGACGTATTTGTTTACTGAGCACTCGGGGGGTGCAGACCCTTTTGCTTTATATCTGAATAAAAAGCCTAATCCTTGTTTTTTAGCAACGAAGACTCATTATTATATCCCTGATGCCCAATGACCAGGCACCATCACAATAAAACCCTGGGCCTTTTGTGGTCGGTCATTTTGAAGTGCTTTTTTATGTCCCTGGCTCTGAAGTGCCAACCGTTCTTTACCTTGGCTGCCTGCGTGCTAGTCCCTGCTCACTTCTGCTTTCAACTCTTCTCCCAGTTTGCACTGAGATCTTCAATAGCAACTGAATTGCATTATTTGGTCTCCCAAGGATCTTCAGCCCTTTCTAAATCTCTACTCAGGTGAGGAACAAAAAGCAGTTTAAAAATAAGAATTTTAGCTGCGAGTAGAGTAAAACACCATGAATTGCTTGGAGGCAACCTGAGCAGGGGGCAGTGTGCCAAGCTGATGAAGATGAGCTGAATAACCTTGTCTTGTACTCAAGCAAAGGCCCATTTATGGATCTCACACTTCCTGGGACATGCCGAAAGGGGGGCTCTCCAGGGACCACAGTGGGATCCTCTGTATCTGACCTCCCTGATTTCCCTCCCTTGAGTAGCAGAAGGCCATGCTGTTCTTACAACACTTTCATCTCAGTTTGGGACATCCACAAAGAACCGCATTTTGGCATGGGAGCTGTCTGCCCTCTCCAGAGCAGTTCGATCGTGTCCAGGTGCCTGCAGTGTCTCAGCTTCTCCTGAGCCCCGTCACTGCAAGGCAAGGCCTGGGAGTTCTCCTGGGGACCCTCCTCAGGAGCCTGTTCCCTCTTCCTGAATCAGGTTTTCTGCCAGCTTTTCCACAGAATGTCCATGTCCCAAAAGTGGGTTGTTGTTGGCCGTCTCTCAACAGTCCTGAGAACTGCCCTGCGGCCTGGCAGGCATTTCCACAGCACCTGCAGACCCCTGCGTGGTTCTGTAGCACAGATAACCTCTGGAAAAATAGCATAATGAGGCCAGTGCTCATCCTGCCTCACCCCTCCCTGATCGTTATTGAAATTCAGATTGTGTCCAGCTCCACGCAGGAGCCTGGCCGGTTATTCCTTGGCTCTGGAAATCACCCCCTTTTCATGGACTGCTGCTTCCCCTCTAGCTGAGTGCACAGCTCTCAAAGCCAAAGACATCTGATGCTTTGCAGCAAGATTTTGTGAGATTTTCTATCAAATGTTTTATACAAGCTAAGACCTAGCGCATTTGCTGCAGTCCATCTGCCTCCTGACTCCATAATGCATCAAGGAAGTAGCTGAGATGCAGGCAAATTTAGTAAGAGCATCCATCGATGAGGGAAGCTTCAAAGGCAGCATTCCCCAGCAGAGGCAGGAGAGATGCCATTGACTGAAAGGATAGAGGGAGAAAGACAAGTGGAAGCTCTGGGGAAAACATCTTATGAAATATATTGCTTATGAATGATGGGCCGACAGTCTGAAGACTTTTAAAATACAATGGATGTGTCGCTGTCAGATCTGCTGTAATTGCCCAGCACTGCCATCGAGTTGTACATTGTCTCTTATTGTTTTTGCATTAGGGGCGAGCGGGTGTGTTAGCCAATAACTGGGTTTATATGACTGCGTTCGAGTCTGCAATCATGTGTTGACATGAACGGGAGGGTGCCCAGAGGAGCCGAGAGGCTCTTGCGTGTGCTCGGGAAGCCTGTCAGAACGGTAACGAAGGAACTGGCTGCATCAGGCAGGTTTTGTTCCATGTGCAGCCGTCTGCTTCCTGCCTTGGGCTTCATTATGTTAATGGGATATTGATATGGTAATAATGCCTAGCTGTTATACAGCCATATGTCCTTGCGATGCTCTGCAGAAACCAAAGGGGACAGTCCTTGCATGGGCCAGCACAGGATGGAAAGGAGAAAAGAGACAAGGAAGGGAAGGCAAAGCCAATGGAAGAACCAGTGGGGAAGAACCTCAATGTTTCTTGCAAAGTCTGTTGTTCCTTTGGACCTGGCAGGTTGGTTGTGGTCAGAGGGAAGCCAGCGCTGAAAGGTCATGAAGTGTTAGCCAAAGAATCCAACCATTTGCGAAAGGTCAACAAACACCCAAACCGGACCAGAGGAGCCTGAAGGGAGCAATTCAAGGACACCCAGGAACCTGCCATGGCAAGTGCCAAGCTACACCAACCAGGCTTGAAAGCAGCGCAAACTGGAGTGGCCACATCTGGGGCTGCACCAGGCCCTGTGCCCCTTCAAAAACAATTGGTCCATTCGTAGTTGAGTGCACCAATGTGCCATCTCCAGTTAATACTGAGACACAGCCCTGAAGAGGTTCTCTACTCTCTGCTTCATCATGCTGAACTTTCCTCCTGACCACCTGGCAGGTCTCCTTCTCCACGTCATCAGCCTGGAAGTAGTAGATCCTCAACACGCGTGCTTAGTGCTCTGTTTGCACATTACGTGGCCAGGGACATCCTCGGGCTGATGCCTTTGCTCAGGAGGCTTTGGCCCACAAGCAGAGCACCCCCCTCCAGACCCTCCCGCCTCTCCTTTGCAGCTGCCAAACCTGACTGCTGCTTGGAGCAGCCTGCTGAGCTCATGGCCCCTGTCCCAGTGCCACACATAGGTGCTGGAAGGTGCTGAAGCCTGGAGCACTTTCCCAGGAGTGGGGCCACACGCTGTCACAAGAAGGCCCCTTCCAGCTTTGCCAAGCACTTTGAGAAGTGACAGAACCACGGACTAACTTAAGCTACTGCAAAGGTCTATGGGATCACCCCAACAATTTATGGCACAGCTTAGATGCATGAAGCAAAGCTGAAGCCTTTGTCAGGGCAGGCTAAGAGACAGTATCCCCAGCAATCACCCATCAGAAAGAAAACACAGGCTCAGTTCCTTCCTGCTACTCTAATCCCTTAGGAGGCAGCAATAAATCCCGGGATTTGGCCTGCCATGTAAGACTGCTGCATTTTTTCTTCCTTTTTTCTTTTTTTTTTCCTTCTAAGTAAACAGAGATGCCAGAAGTTTTCTACAAACAGCCTTGCCAGGCTCTCTCTTGCAGAATGTCTGTTGTGCCTGATCAAGAGCATAAGTTGGACCACTGAAAAGGAAGACGTGAGATTGCTGGATCATGGTGGGGCACTCCAGGCTGCTGGGTGCTCTGCATGTGTCTCTCCTATGGCCATGGGGTAGGACCATGTGCCTCCGTCTTTGTCTGCTGGTGACCAGCAAGTCCACAGCACAGGCAACCTCTACCCAGGCTGGTATCCCAATAGATGAAGCAAGCTTGGTCTGGATTGATCTGCCAGTTGGCCCATGGAGGCCACTGAGTGGCTGATGGAGCTGCCTCTTTGCACCCTGTATCAAAGGCTGGTGAATCCACTAGCAGCACAATTCTCCTGAGTCATCTGAAATTCCAAGTAACAGATGTGCCTGAAAAGCAGGAGGGATTATCACAGAGAACATGGGCACAATAAACCAGGAAAGTTTTATTCACTAGAAATGACTTTTTACCCCCATGTTTGTTGCAGTGTTTCAAGAATTATTTTGTTGCCTCGACCATGTGTTACAAGGTCATTCTCATACCACAAAGAAGTCAATGTAAACTCTTTCAAATTCCGGAAACCCTGAGCCAAAAAGCTGCTTGTCTACACTTCAGCAGCAAAAGGGAATACAGTCTCCAAAAATGACCAGGCATCATGCAGACTACAAAGATGGAAGGAATGGAGGAGAGGTCTTTGATGCAACAGAGAAAACAGATAATCTGTTCTGCAAGCCCCAGAGCATCCAGCATCTTTGCAGACCTCTGTGTAAGCAAGCGCCACAGCTACCATTATAACTCTGTTTTCAGTTGCTTTTACCCGCAGCAATCATGTGGACTGTGCATTTCAGCCCGTGCTCTTTGCCTCGGGTAGATATATATTTTTAAAGCAGTGCAATGATTTTTTAAATAGCTTAGAAGACAAGATTAGGAATAGTTTAGCTGCTGTTTTCCCATCTCTTTAAACAACAGTTGTCTCAGATACTCCAAGTAGAAACCTGTATTTTAGCATCGTGGTAGTTAAGCACCGTGAACAAGTTGTGGCTGCTGGATATTTTGTAGCTCAGAAGGACCAGGAAAAGTGAATTCCCCTTCCCTGTGCAGTCTTAATTTTAGCATCCCCCAACTTAGACAAGTTTGACTTTTCTGTCTAAGTCCCATCCTTGGAACTCAGTATTTTATATGGGATACACCACCATAGAGTAACAAATCTCCATGTGATTAAGCAGGTAGGGTGAGCAATTGGCTTTGCACCACGTTCCTCTGGAAGCTGAGCACTCTGAATTATAAGGCCCGTGAGAGGTTACATGATTTATTGCAAACCCATTTATGGCTCACATAAAGCTTTAAGATGGAATTGGGTTTAGTATTTTGTTTTTATTCCATTTTATCATGTCTGTACACTGTAAATGTAAATGTTCAGCCAGAGCTCAGCAGGCGTAAATCAGGGTAACCCCTTGGAAGCCAGGGATGCCACACTGACTTACACCCACTGAAGGTTTAGCCAGTTCTCTCTTAATATATGACCCGTTACATACATTTTTATTTGTGGTTATATTAACTGGATTCTGCAAGGTTGCCAAATAAAGAAATGCTAACCAAGGGACAGAAAAATGCTGTTCTTGGCAAGACTGCTTTAAGCCTCCAGTCCTACATTCTGCCAGCTTCTGGGAAGCCAAAGGAATATACGTCCCCTCTCACCCCCTTGGGAAGTCTTGATGCTAAATTACCCATCTCCACTCACTCAGGGCAAGGTTTGGACACAGACGAGACTGAATTTACGGAACAGTTTGGATTGAACAGGATTTTCTGCACAAGATTCTTAACCAGCAGTCGAATAAATTGTGTCCTATGGCCTGTGGCTTCAGAGAAGGAAGAAAGCAACAGATCTCCAATTATTAGCAGGAATCATCCTGGATGGGAGCTGTGGAAAGGACTGCTCTGGTGACAAATTCTGCATCAAGCAGCTGAATGCTATGGTGGAAGGAAAACTGGCAATGTGAACTGGTTGTGCATCACCCCGGGCAGCGGGGCTGGTGTGCCAGGACGGAGCTTTCTGTCCTTGGCGCCAGCATTGCAGCATGTTAAGCTGCCTGCTTGCATAGAAGATGCTATTTTTCAAATAAGAGCTCAAACAGAGGCCCTGATTCATCACGGTCATTAAAAGTATCAGAGTGTGCTTTTTTTTTTTTTTCTGCTAGAGTAAAACTGCTGTTTCTGGTTACTCCTTATTAAATGTTGTCTGCTTAAGTTCCCTCTGCACTTGCAGCTCGATGTAGTGCTCTGCATCTCCCCTTCCAGATGTGCAGGTGCGGAATGGCTCTGTGTCTTGCCTGGGAATGCTTAGCCACCTGATGAATGGGAAGGTAATGTGTATTGCTGTTGTACAAAGACTATATGCATTTGGCAAATGCGAAAATAAATATTGCTTATAGGAGGCTGGAAAATCAATGGCACAATTTCTATTACAAGGATCTCTGTAGGGAAAGCCTGTCTGAGATTACTTGTGCATGCATTTCTGTAAGTGGCTACACAGAGCGTGCTCATTCCAGCTATCTGTCACTATTCCATTACAGAAAAGGAACAGGAGCTGACAAGAAACAAGCAACGAGCTGGAACAATAGAAATAGAGCTGGAATTCGCCATGTTAAGATCAAACAAAAATCCCCGCATTGCATAAGAGTGCAAGTAAATCTGTATATTCTGTGAGCCAAATATTTTCCACCTCAGTCAGTTAAGGCAACATGATAACACTCCTGGCTTTGCAACTGGGTGTGTTTACTGCTTTGCCTGCCCTTGGCACTTGCTCCTGTGATGCCAGGGCTCTCAGAAGGGAGCACAGCAATAAACCGGTGCCAGTGGGCCAGGACTTCCATGCTGGAGGCTTCTGGGGTTCAAGGATGCAAACCCTTGAAGGCAGCATCTAGCAGTGCCCTCAGCTACCAAGGACCCCGAGAATGAGCTCCTGCATCCTAGGGCATCACCACTCTTCTTTCCAAATTCATGAGAGAAACATTTGCCGAAGTGTCTCCGTTTCCAGGGACATGTCCACATCTCACCTTCTCTACCTTGTACTGAGTCAATCCCACCGCTGTTTATATATTTTTTTTAATGTATCATGCTTCAAAAACCTCATTCTAGTTTCTCTCAACCCTGCAAACATGAAACTTTCCTCATGCCTATTCTTTCTAGAGTTATTTTCTAGGTTACTTAACTTCTAATTTAGTAGCTATCCCCAAACATTTCTATATAATGGCTTCCAAACATCAAAATACCGAATTTCTGAACTACTGGAGCTTTTAACTAGATTTTCTTTTCCTTGGGTGACCTCTAGGATGACATAAACTGCTCTTATGCCAGTTTCAGTTTTCAATCACATTTTTACATCTGTTTTCTCTTCCCCTCGGTTTTGCTCATAATTTTTTTCTCCTGGGACTTTCTGCATCAAAGCCCCATGTGCTAAGTACTTCGGACTGAGAGGTGCCCTCCCAGCCCACACTGACCAAAAGGAGGTCGCAGTCACCAGGTAGCAGCTGACACCCAAGCTGGTGGTGAAGACAACACATCTTTAATCTCATAACCCAGTCCTGTGCAAAATAGCATCATGCAGGCTGGAGTGTGTCTTGTCCCTTGGGTCTCTGGCTGACTGCGCTGAGGTGAGGAATGCAGCCGTTTTGTCCATATGAGCATCCTGCTCCTCTTCTGGAGTCACTGTTTCACTGAGGCAGTCAACAGGAGCTCTGTCTCCCTCCACACATTCACAGCCCTCATGTTTAGCATGCCCCTTAAGACATTATCTCCATGTCCTCAAGGAAGATCTAGTGATGCTTCACCATTGGCTCTGCAGGGTTCCCCACAGCAGAAGCCCCTGTGGAAACACCAGACTCCTCCCTACACGTTAAAGTTGGCTAACGGCTTCCAGACCCTCTCGTGTGGTCTGCAACAGACTTTGCATAAATAACACCAGTGAGGATGCGGCACAGAGCTCCATATCCAAGCACATAAAAATGCAGGAGGTAAAAACTCCATCTGTGGAAAGCACATGTAGAGTAGCTGCATGTTGTTGCCGTAGTAAAATGCAACAGAAAGTTGCCAACAGCAGTTCAGCATGTGGCAAAAACGCTGGTGCTGCAGTTCTGGGAGGATGAACTTGGCAGCAAACTTTCAGATAGGTCTCTCCCACTAGGATGCTTTGTTAGTGTCTGTGGGTAATTCTCACGAGTAATTTGTTCATAATACTACTAATAATAATCCTCCTCCTCCTCCTCATCATCATCATGGGAAAATGTCAAAAGGAGTAATGCATAAATTCCAGGCAGATGCAAAACTTCCTATAAAACATAAAGAATTACTTCTGGATTGTTGCATTTTTTCCTGGCATGACATAGTAAGCAACAGAAGGTGGCATGAGCATTTCTCACTCCATAATCTCACTGTGCTCGCTTCTGTTGATCATGGTGTGTTGCCTCGGGCATTGGGCAATTCCATGTTGCGTGGTGGTTGCAAAATGTCATACTGGATTTGGACCCACTCGGTTGGAGATACTGAGAGTTCTCCATTCCTTTAAAATTTCCTCACTCTGCTTGTCTTTTCCTGCTGGACTGTTATAAGCCTAGTTTTAAAGAATTTACATAAGTAGCCCGTATAGCAGTCACAGCTGCCCCTGACCAATCAGAGCCTGGACAGTCACAATGTCCTCTATAAAAATGGGGATTGTGATTGCTTCCTAATGGTACTTGGAGATCATGAAGTTTCTGTGAATAATAATAGCCAGGAAAATAAACTCCAGCACTAAAAACATGGGCTAAAGTTCTTCTTCTGACATGTCCTGAAGGACCTAAATGGAATGTGGAAAGAAAGACCACCATGCCCAGTTTCTCTCAGAGTCCAGACACATTCATTTTGCTTTGGTGACTTTTTCTTTTATTTCTCTCTCAACTCCTCCCCCATTATAGTCCTTCACCCAAATATTTGTTAGACTTTGCACTGTAATATGGTCAGGCAGCACCTGTGCATGAGGTAGCGCTCATACCACACCTTGTGGTGCCCAGGTCTGTCCTTGGGTCAGGTCTGTATGGATGTGCTCCATGACTCCTGCTCCTTACCAGAGATGTCTAAGGACACAAGTGCCTGGATAATCCAACCTCCCTGGGTCTCTCCTCCAGGACAAGATGATTCAATGCACTTGCATGGTGGAAGAGTGCATCGTGCACAGAGCAGCAGGATTCCCTCTGCCAGGACATGGGACTGTGCAGCAGTGCTGCCACAAAGAGCACTTGCAATCCCAGCTGTGCAGTGCTTAGCAGAAGGCACGGGGCCAGCTCAGATTCCAGGGTGACTTCTCATTCTCATTAACTGAGATCTTGGCTGCGCTTTAATTGTTAATGAGAGTTCAATAGCTGGATCTTGTGACATATAAATGGAGGAAATACGTGCCAAGTTTCTCACAGCCTCCAGCTCATGTCCAGCTATCCCTGAAGGGAGCCTGGAAAACAGGAACTCTTCAGACTCCTCTCCCGCAGGGAGCAGAGTGGTGGACCAGAGGCTGATGTTTGGAGGAGAGTCCCAAGGAGCACCAGGTCTTCAGCTTGTGCTGTAGCTCTGGGACATGAGAAATGTGGCCTCACGCTGCTCAGGAGTAAAGAGAAGGCCACCCAGATCTTCAGCAGAGCCTTTGCAGCTCTCCCAGGTGCATTCTTACCCTTGGGACGTGATGTGGGCTCATTTAAGCTCCATTTTGCCAGTTCTGTAGCCCTAGAGGTGGGTCAGTGCTCAGGGTCTTACTGTGGGTGTTGTGATGTCCTTAGGAGGGCTGGTAAATTTGCCAGTATTTCCCACTGGCATGCAATTCTCTTTTGAAAGACAGTGATTGCAAGAGGCAGCACGTCCTGCCTTGGCTGAGATAAGGCCCAAACACTCCATAAAAGGGGTACTCTGCACACGCAAATAGCTCTTGCGGGAGATTTACAGTGCCATTACAGCCTCGGAGCCTGGCAGCGCCTGAAGGCTGATGAGGAGATGCCGAGGTATCTGGTGGACCTGCCTGTCGCAGAAGTCACAGAATCACAGAGTCACAGAATCAAGTTTGGAAGGGACCTCTAGAGATCATCTAGTCCAACCTTCCCACTCCAGCAGGCACACCCAGAGCATGTGGCACAGGGTGGCATCCAGGCGGGTTTTGAAGACCTCTGGAGAAGGAGACTCCACGACCTCCCTGGGCAGCCTGTGCCAGGGCTCTGTCACCCTCACAGTAAAGAAGTTCCTCCTCACCTGGAGATGGAACCTCCTGTGTTTCAGCTTATGGCCATTACCCCTCATCCCATCGCTGGCCAGCAATGAAAACAGCTTGTCCCCTTCTTCCCTACATTCTCCCTTCATGAACTTATACATGTATAAGCATGTATAATGAACTTAGACATTCTCAAAAGTGCTTGTAACATTTCTCGGGATGTTAAATTTGTTTCAGCTATTCCACTAGAACAATGCAAATCTCCTCTTCTCTCTTCTCTTCTCTTCTCTTCTCTTCTCTTCTCTTCTCTTCTCTTCTCTTCTCTTCTCTTCTCTTC
>JAVCKT010014500.1:0-18054 GCA_032273925.1 Rhynchotus rufescens
AGAAAGAAAGAAAGAAAGAAAGAAAGAAAGAAAGAAAGAAAGAAAGAAAGAAAGAAAGAAAGAAAGAAAGAAAGAATCATTCTTTAAATTTGGGAAATGTGAAGGAGAAGTAAATCAAATTTGTTATTTAATCAGGACATGCTCTTTTTGTATTTTATTTGTAAGGCTCTTCTTTTTCTATACCAGTGAGCTCACTACTTTAATTCTTCATAGATTTCTCTGAACAGTTTTTTCTAAGTAAAAACACAATGTAATTCTTCAATGGCTGTAGCAGCAAGAAGCTGCTCAAATTAAAGATCAATAAAAAGCAGAAAAAAATCTGTATGAAAATAAATAAATAAAGATAGCAAATGCTTGCAATTAGACAGGATGAAAAATCTAAAAAGAAATTAAATTTAGTTGTAATACATTTCCCATTCTTTTCTTCATGAAAATTACTACTGAAGTGTTTTTTTTTCTGTAATTTAAATGTTAAGCTGCCAGATGTGTGTCTCATGCTTGAAGAGTTGAAGCTTTGCATTATTTAGCATATTAAGATTCACAGAATTTAAAAAAGGGTTCCTTTATTGCCTGGAGGTTCTAATTAAGTAAACCTTAGCCTGGTACATTTAAAACTTGCAATACAAGAGATTTTGCTTCCTTTTTTTTTCTCTGCAGCCAAGTCTCATCAATATAATAAATATGGAAAATACTTAAGATGATACAATTTTTCTTTGGCTTGAGGAATTAAACCTATCTATTATTTTAAGAAGTTTTTAATAGAGGCCAGCAATCAGAAAGACATCTAAAGTCTCTAGTCTACTTTTTAATCATAGGAGTTGCTCTTAGTTAGCAGGGGGAAATGTGCCTTATAAAAACCGAGCTATGTAAAAATTATTTCTTCCGCAAACACAAAACAAAGCAGCTCAGAGAAAGAAACAAGAATCACACAGTTCTGTTTAATTAAATTGCATTTTGTTTGTTTATAACTTGTTATAATTGACCACAAAAAACTAATAAAGCATTAATTAGTTGCCCTATCAGCAATTTCTTCACTGAAAGAGTTATGATGGCTGCATCAGAAACTGTAATAACATAGAAATTCTTTTGACATGCAGTACCCATAAATCATACCTTAAATACAGTTATTTTTGCCATTTTATAAAATGTCAAAGGTGTCAACTTTGGCCAGATATAGCACTTAGCAGTGACTATTTTAGTAAATTGACTCAAAATACATTTTGTTCCCTGACAGGAGAACATAATACCATTCATGATCAAAATGAACAATTTGAAGAGGAGAAAATAGCACCAACAATGAACTATCAAAAATATGGACTATAACTATGATAAACATAGATCTGCTGGTGTAAACTCTGTGTTAAAATGATTGGAAGTCAGAAAATACATCCTTCAGAGCAGGGAAAGTGTAATTACACCAGAGTCTGTCTAAGACAATAAAAAATCACAATTCAAGCACATTAATGAATCTGTTACCAAATATTGACAAGATCTCAGCAGAATAGTTTTAATGTCATACATTTGAATAAGACAAAACAGGAGGACTGGTCAGATGAAGTTAGTTTCCAAACCTTGACAATGCTGAGAGCAGTCATATCTTTATATCTTGGCATGTCCATATGGAACATGGATCTGAGTCTCCTCTGTTTGAACATTTGATGAGAAGGTTAGAAATTCAGATGTTCATTCTACTTTATGCATTATTAATATGAAATGGAACATCTCCAATAGGTAAGGTTAAGACCTAGTGACTAGTGCCCAGATCTCCCATCTAAAACATGAAAGACATGGAGTATGAATCAATCAGATCCACAGAGATTCTCAATATTAAGAAAAGAGAATGGTTAGTAGACTATCTGCTATGCTTGTTGTGTTTGTGCTTCCATTTTTCCTGGTCTTTTATTTTGCTAGAAATACCACTTGAGGCTAAGAAAATTTTCCTAATGAGTAATTTGTTTAAAAAAGAACAAAGATGACTTTTGTGATGAAAGGGGAGGAGCTAGCACGTACAGTCAGCATTACAAAGAAGTTTCTAAAGATTTGAAAAAATATATGGACAAAAAGAAACAGAATGGCCTTCATCTAGGAAATTATTTTAATTTATGAATGAATCTGCCTCACAGTGGTCTGGAAGAAAACACTTTCATCTTACACTGCTGCAAAGCAGAGGAGGATGAAGTCCACTCCCTTCTGACATATAAAACTTTTCCTGCAGTCTGACGGAAAGAATTTTAGAAGGGTGCCATTGAGGAGTGGCACAACAGACACAGAATTCACTGCCTTGGTTAAATTACAGCTGAGGAACAGAAAGAACATGGAAGTTGTACCTGGACTGTTGATTATCTGTCATGACACTGTGGGATATCAAGCAATATGGCAAGAGCTGGAAGCAGAGTTCAGATTACATGGACTGTACAACTATAACTGGGAACTGAATTTGATTTCACCTGCAAGAATCAGTCCAAGCCTTTACATTGTCCTGCTCAGAAAAGACCAGGAGAGAAAGAGACTCTCTCCTGCAACTCTGCTCCGAGGACTCCATATGTAGCAAAAGAGAAGGTCAAACAATCCTCACTTTTAAAATGCCACTTTGTCCCCTTTAAAATGACATCCATGAGGAATTACTAATGAGATTAGATTTGGGCTTTTTGTTTTAGGTAATTACTTTTGCATCTACACAGAATAGTTATATAGAAGCAAACAGCATGTCAGAGGGAATAGGACCACATTGAAGTAAAATGAGAAATATCACAGTGAAGGCTCACTGGATTTCACAAAACATCTTCAGAAGCAACTATGTAAATAAACACAATCTTTTCAACAGAAACATTTTTCATCTAAACAGGTATGTTTTCAAAACTTAAAAAATAAATTATTCCTCTCCAACTGTAATAGTAAACGTAGAATGAAGCAGTCTCCATGTTCTGTTTCTTGAACTGGAGTGGACATCTAGACTTAGCAAATGTACTGACCTCCACATTAGCTTCAGTGTCATCCTTGCTTAGGTGCTATTCTGAAGCTTTGCTAAGACAGAAAATATTCTTTGATGGCATGAACAGATAAGATTCACTTCCAAATGCAGTCATGTAGTGTTTTTCCACAGGTGTACATAGAGAGGGCTGTTTAAATTGAAGATCTTAAATATGTTCAGGCAATATTCAGCTAATTTCAGAAAACAGACACTCAAAGTGAAAGAATCTTTCTGACCTAAAAGGTTTGAAAAACTACGGTTAGAAGTTCGTCCTGGATATGCCACAGAAACATGATGGTGCAGCGGGCTGGAAGAGTGACAGAGGTAATGTCAAACACAAATATAAGTTGTTTATAAAAGCCTAACTAACAATATTTATGAGGAATATTTTATGCATTTCCAGCATTTTTTGCCATGGTACATGCATAAAAGAGGGCTTTGAAAAAAAAAAGTAATCAGACTTCATATGAGAGGAAGGCTGAGTAGTAGCTGTCTGCTGGGATGAACATTGGTAGGGAGGAAAATGAAGGCACTGTTGAAGTTCCAAATCAACCATCAGTTACAGTACAATTCCTGGTTTATTTGTGTTTCTGTTGAAATTAACGGTGTTTCAAAATGAAATATTTTTCCTTCCATACTTCTGTGTGTAGATATTGAGTTTACTATTTACATTACTGACAGGTTTCCATCATTAAGAAATCTGTGCTTTGGTGATGATCCTTATGAAATCAAAGTTTTGCACTAAATTAACATGCAATAGATTTAAAAAGTACTTAAAATGAAGCTTATCAAGGAAAAAACTATATTGTCCTGTGAATGAAGATAACTGAAAACAAACACCTTTGACCTAACTGAAATCCAAAGGTGCTTTGGAGGCCTGCTAGTAGTCCAGGCAGACACCCTATTATAAAAATCAGTTCTTCAAATCCTCAATAGGTGAGGAATATCTTATTTTTTGGGCCCCTCACTACAATAAAGACACTGAGGTTCTGGAGCATGTTCAAAGAAGGGCAATGAAGCTAGTGAAGGAGCTGGAGTACAGACATTATGAGAGTGGTTAAGGGAGCTGGGGTTATTTAGTCTGGAGGAGAGGAGACTCAGGGGAGACTTTATTGCTCTCTATAGCTACCTGAAAGGAGATTGTAGGGAGGCACAGGTCGATCTTTTCTGCAGAATAACTACAGACAGAACAGGAGCACATGGTCTCAAGTTGTGCCAGGGGAGGATTAGTCACTGGGAGGTGAAGGGGTTAAGATTAGACTCGATGATCTTCAACGTCTTTTCTAACCATAATGACTCTACAATTCTATGTATTGCAGAGTATATTATTGCAGAGTATAGTGAGCAGATTCTCAGATGATCTGTTCAGATTGTAAAAGAATTTCCTTTGGATCCACCCTTGCTTCAGTCAAAGTTGTAGAAATTTGGTATCTTTCAAAATCAAGCCACTTATTAACTATGTTGTCAGAAGGTATTTTTAAGAGACCCTCTAGATTTGAAAATCTGGGCACTAGATGCCTTTGTTTGGCATTGAAACTCTGCCAAATTCCATATAATTGATTTAAATAAAAAATCAACGTAATAGTCTTATAGCTAGATAAACATTTGTGACATGGTAGAGGAAAGAGGAAAAAAGGAATAGTGGTGTACCTGCATAACACGTAATTGTTTTTTGAAATATGCATTCTAAATTTGGAAACATTCAAATGCTGTCTAGATAAAAAAAAAATAGAAAAATAGTTAAAAAAAAACAGATGTCAAAATATCACTGTATTATTTTTCAGCATCTTCTGTTACTGAAGGCTACTCACATAAGATATTTCTAGTTTTCTAAGCTGTTTTGCAAAACTAACGCACAAATAAATGAACTTCAAAGTAGATTCCACTAAAGTAAAAACTGGAAAAGAAAACTAGGCCAAGACTGTGATGAAATTCTTGGAAGAACCAATGTGTCCAAAAAGAAATAAAATAATTAAATAAAAATAAATATTTTAAAGCAATGCTGGACATATTTAACCAAAACAGTCACCAACTCTCTACTTACTTCAGTAAATCTATGATGGTTACCATTTGTAGTCCTCACAAATCTTTCCTAAGCAATGCTGCCATAGCTCTTCCCTCTGTTTGTACCTGCTTGACATGAGGTATACCCGTATCAGCAGACTCACAGTCCTAGCTATCTTCTGTAGTCAATCGAGAGAAAAACCTCCAATGAAATGGTTTACAAACTACTACAGTACATGGGTTGCTGTAAAAGGAAAGCTGAAGTATCAATTGCCTTAAAAGCAGGATGTAAAATTCTAGTAGACAATTTGGAGGAATTTACAAATTTGAAAAAGACTGAGAGTTACTGCTTAGACAGGAACTCTCAGGTAGTAATTTTTCAGTTCAACACTTAAAGGCAGCCCATTTCAGCCTTCAGGTGTATCTTTCCTTTCAAAATAAGGGATTCAATTACTTTCACTCACATTTGCACCCTGGTTATTTACAAGACTCCACCCTTCCCTGAAACAAGAGCTGATTCTCATCTTCTCTGAGGTGAGTGGGATAGCCAGGAGTGTTGGGTTTGGCTCTAAAGGACAGGTAGGCTCCCAGTGCTCATTCAGCCACTCACTGCACCTATTTATCCTATACATTTTCGCCATGACCAGGAGTGCCTTGATCCTGGGTATGTGTGTGGGTGCGAGTGCGAACAGAGCACAGGGAGCTGCAGTTACAGCCTTGACACTATCGGTTACTTCCTCCTTGGTAAAGCTGTCTCTGGACATCACGGCGTATCTGATTTTAGGATAGGACTTAGGAGCTGCTTTACCCAGTCCTCAGACATGTATGTTTTACTCGGTATAACAGACTAACTATGTAACCTACAACTCTGCCTTCAAAAGAAATGACACAACTCAGAAATAAACACTACCTGATGTTAATACGACAAGCACTCATATGTAATTTTGTTCAGCACAATTAACAAAGGATATTGCTATTAACATGGTGCAGGGAAAAAAAAAATACTTCCCTACAACCTAAAACAGCAACATGTTGTGATCCACGAATATAAATGACTAAATAAAATGAAAGGATATAAAAATGTCGCGGAAACACCAGCCATAATCTAATGTTGTCAGTGCACTCCACACACACCTTGTAATTACTAACACATTTGGCCTGCTAATACATTTGAGACGGAGGAACCCACTACTTCTGTACCTTCTCACGTAAGCTGCTTTTGATCCTTCACAATTGATTTAAACTCTTCCATTGCTTCCTTTGCCCAGTGAAGTAATTATGAGATGAGATCGCGCAGCAAGGGGGAAGGGAAAGGAAGGTAATCACACCCATGCCAAACAGATCTATTTGCAAACTTTCTACAAATTAAATCATGCAATAAAAGTCCTAACCTGCTGGAAGCATTTTAAGCTCTTCTCTTTTCCTCTCAGCTTCTTCTGACACACACGCTTCTCCTCCTTTTGCAGCATTAAACTGCTTCTCCACTTCCTTTACAACAGTGGGAATACTTCCCTTATGGGTGTCAGGATCTTTCAGGGAGGTCAGAGGTTGCCCTGCAGAGGAAATGACAAGCTGTGAAATGTAAAAGAACAATTCCTTCCACATGTTTCTTTGCTCCAGGAGCAGTAAGGGGTTGTCGGCTAGCATCGCAATGGGATGGTCCAGATCTTTGCCTAGCAGTCCTGTCAAAACTAATTTACAATTAAAGACCTGCACAACTGTTTAAAGCTTTACAACTCCAGCAAGTTGCAAGAACTGTCAAAGCCAAGTGGTGTAAACCTACACTGTTTTTAATAGCCAGGTAGGGGGACAACTGGAAGAAAAACAGAGAAGTGCTCTAACTCATAAACAGATAAATTGCATCCAAGAAAATGTTTCTGCCGTACAATATTTATTTACAGGATTAGTTCATTGTCTGGGAACTGAAAAAAAATCATCTGCTTTAACTTTTTTTTTCTGGTTGATGCATGTGGCACACAAGCTATCCATTAGACAGTTCATTGTATACTAGTGAAAAAATAAAAGTCATTCTGAAAGAGCTCAGTTGTTTTTTCTTTACATTGTCAGAATGTAGAGAACCAGGGGAAGGAGGGATAAACAGACTTTTGGAATGAAGATGCCTGGAAAATGTGCCTGCTGCCTTCTTCAGGCAATGGTTAAAAGGAGTCCAAAGACTAGAGGCAATGAGAGTTTCTACCCAGCAAAGCAGTAGTAACAAACATTTCTGCTATTGGAAGTAGTATGGTAGTGCTAACACAATACTCCCTGCAGGTTAATTCACCCTGTACTGCAGGTTTTCTTCAGTGAGATCCTCCTGCTCAGACCTCACTAGCTCAGCCATCATCATACACTTTGCTTAGAAGCCTAGGTTGATGAGGCCTCTCCACTAACACAGGCAGATTACACAGCCAGTGCCATGGTTTGGATTTCCCTGACCTCACAGGGAAGGCAACAAAGAGACTGTTGTTAGTCAAGTCAGAGGAACAACAGAGACGAAAGCATTTGGAAGAATGTTTCTTAGAGAGCAAATGCAGAATAAAAACCTCCTAAATGAACCAAAGTCTGATGTAAAGGTGCTTGAATAAGACAACAGGGCTGCCCAGCTACTTTAGAGAGGACAGAAGAATAGAGAGAATATACAGTCTGGACACAGAAACACAACAAATGGGAGCTTTGGAGGGCACTATAATACATTCTAGTTGTACTCTAGCATTGTACTCTGGAGCAAAGATCTTGTACAGCAGGGAAGAACTATGCATTGCCCAAAACATGCTATCCTTTAAAAGAATAGTGTAGCCTGGATTTAATGGAAATAATATGAACATTCCTACTTAACCTCCAAAAATCAAGACAAATTCAGAGTGAAGATTAAAACACCATCTCCTAACCTGCTCTCTTTTGCTTATATATTGCAGCTCCACATATGGTATCGATATGTAAGTTCACTCACTATTTAGACTACTGCAGTGGAGTAAGTTACAGAGCACCAGTCTTCATTTAGGCTGTTCATGCTTTCTCTGGTTTGTGTCTCAAACTTAATGCCACTTTAACAGAGCTTTCTTCCCCCCTGCTTTTGGTCGTTTAACAGATATAATACAGTATTTATAGAGCATATCAATGTGCGACAGCTTGCCACAGATCATAAACACATTTTTCTGTTGGAAATGTTGAAGTTGTGATTTTCACCACGTGATCTCCAGTTCCCTAAGGTTCACTCCTTTAATTGTAAATAGCCAGAAAGTCATCAAGCTAGTGTTTAATAAACTTTTAATTTGAAATGGATTACCACATGTTGTGTTTGTTTACCCATTATTAAATCTCTTAGCAACATATCACCAGCAGAAACAGCATACTGTAGCACTGCATAGATACATTAAAAAACAAACCCATGGGGGATATTAGCAGCTAATAATATCTTTAAAGAAGGCTCCAAGAAAAATAAATAAATAAAAACACTATCAAAAAATACTTCTAGAAATTTTGCTAGTGTTCATCTGTGTGACAAGGAAATTACAGACACTCCATGAGCAACTTATCAGCTTCCTTCAGAGGTCTGCACACCAAATAGGACATGCACTATTGCTCTTCCTCAGTTCTTAGAAATACATCTTTCTGGAAGTCTCAGTAGAGTGTGACAGGATTTTTTGTGTGTTTTCAGAAGAGTGGCCTATTTAGCTGGAGCCTCCATTTGCCTATGTGCATGTGTGCACACACATGTAAATCAAAGTAATAATATGAATGAGTTTACTCCATTATGAGCTTGTCCATAAACTGCTGGGAAAAATCAGCTGCATCTCCACCTTTTGGACATCTACATATACATTATCTTCATGACATCTACAGCAAAAAGATCCTTAGCAGATATGGACTAAATATATGATCCTCACAAAAAGGATCTTATTCCTCAGTACAATATATGTTTATGCCTCCGGACATCAAGTATCAGTGTAGTTACATAAAACCTTTTTGCTAACAGTGCAGTTGCTACCTAGCTTAAAAGTGACACAAGGCAAACCTCATTTTCCTTATCTCTTAAACCATTGTTCACTTTATTAAAAGTACTTCTACTAGATTTTTTTTTCTATTGTGCTTCCAACCTGAGCTCCCCTTTCAGCCCTTTCACCATGCTAAACAACTTGTGTTTATCCACTTGCTTGCTTGCTCTCCTTCCAACACTCCAAGGAAACTCTACATTTTAGAACTGAATCTCTATTTTAGCTTTGCACATAGTATTCACACAGACACTACCACATGTGGGCTGACTACATCTGTCAGTTTATTAACCAAGAGGTGATACAGAAAAGACTGCACAAAAAAAAAAAAAAAAAAAAAAAAGAAGAATCATTTTTTCTGGCTGTCATATCCTATATGCTGAAATAGAAAAAAACAATTCAGTCCAGTGACCTGGCCTTCTTCTCATTCCTGTATTTATATATTATAAAGGAAAAGGAGGGCTGATTGGGCTGTCACAAGATGGTCAACTGTTTCTTCAGTGCAGCTACCTCAGGAAAATCACAGATGCCAGGGAGAACACTCAGACTAGAAGGGATGTTCAGAGATTTAACAAGAAAGCTTCTGGGAAGGTCTGCTGCACATAAGTGAATGATATTTTGCCTTTCCTACCACTTGATTGAATCTTAGTGGAATTTCATAAGAGCAGCCTACGGCTTGTCTATGATGCCAGAACCATCTCCCTGCCAAATTTGAAGTTTCTGTTGTAGCCCAGGATGGTGCTAGAGTTCTTCCAAAAATAATTAGACTTTTTTTTTTCTGTAAGCCTCGTGTCAGAAGTGGCTGAACTATTATTGCTGTGACTTTCCAAACATCATTCAACTTCAAGCAGAGGACAGCATGGAAAGTCCTCCTCATCCTCAGCAGTGGTTTGAGTTGTTCACAACTGAAAAAGAGAGTTAAGCTATCTTTATGAAAAGAATCACAGTACTCCTGCTATAACACACACTCGGCTAATATCTAAATGAGGAAAATCTAACTTAACAAGAACAATAAAAAATAGCTTTCATTTCAATAAATGAAACTATAGGTTGCTCCAATGAGAGATCTAACAAAAAAAGAAGGTTTGAAATCATCACCATGTCGTCCAGGCAATTTAACTTTCTCCAAAACTCCATTCTTTTCAGCAGTGCTTGTAGATGTGAGTAGTTCAGGTGGGAGATGAAGATGCATATCACATTGCTTATCTGAATCCTGTGGTAGTTTAATTATCTAGTAAAAGACAATATGTGAGAATAAGCAGTTGAGTATTCCACAAATCCAGAATGAACTTGTTCCTACACTCTTTATGAAATCCAGAAGTACAAAATGTTGTGTCCTTCTTTCTCTGCACTCCATTTACTATGGATTTCTATCACATTGGTTTCTCCTGTGAATCTTCCCCATACTTACGGACTAAAGCAGAAACCACAGAAAACATATCAAACTCAGACTGATCTAGAACTACATGTCCTTGAACCATTAAACCATCCCAGCTGTGAGGTCCCATATGTTGTATTAAAAGACCAATTTTGAAGTTTTTTTTACTATTTGGGAGTTTCCCCCTCCATTTCATCCATTTCCATTCATTCGTTATTTTTTTCCAAAGCCTACTAACAGTTATTTTCACTTCCTTTTACTCTTTGTAGATCCCAAAATAAAGATTGTCTAAATTAAAAATCACTGAGAGAAATTCAAAATGAACAGTGGTACTTTCTTTTAGCTAGTCAATATATTATAAATAAGATACTTTCCAAATTTTTCCCTTTTGGCAAACATTTTTTCCTGATCCAGACTGGTCTGAATAAAAGAAGTTTGAGTGTGAGATTTTCTTATTAAGATTCAGAATAAGGGAACATATCTATGTTAGAAATAACACCCTTAATCTGCAAAGACCAGAAGCAGACCTTCCACTGAAGAGCTTCTTAATTTAGGCTCATTTATTCAAAAAAAAATTAAAATTTGAATTAAGTCCAAAAACTATTAAAACTATGGTTCCTACAATGACAGAGCCTTGCTCTGTCAGGGCAACAGTCATACAAACAAGGATATCATTGGCAATCTTATGTTATTCTGCAGCCATATATAATTGTTAAAGCACCTCTGAGATTCACTAAAATTGTGGAGGAAATTCACATCTCCACATATGGTGGGCTCAAACCCAGAATTAAAAGAATTCCAACTTTTGCACAATTTTATGATTCAGTAATAAACAATATTGATATTTTGAATAATTCTGACAAATCACTGTAAAAAATGACTAATTCCAGGTAGGAGTTAGAGATTTATGTCACATTTATTTTGTTTATATGGACACTAGATAGTTTGATAAATTGCTTTTAAGAAATGCATATTGATTTGAAGTCTGACAGAAGGAAAGCAGAACATGTTCTAAAGAATAGTGACAAAACAAAAAGGCCTAACATTTATAAAAAAAAAAACAAACCTGAAAATAGAGATTGCATAACCAGTGGTCCAAGTCCAAGGAAATAAACTTTTCAATTTTTTTGAATCGGTCAACTTTGGAATTATAATGGCCTCTAAGGAAGGGGCATTTATACTTTCCTTCCAAAATGTTAAAACTATTATCACATAAGGGGAAAACCCCCCATCCTACTCCTCGATCAATGGCAGTCCAGGTTCCACGAAGAAGGAAGAGTTCAAAGAGTAGTACCATGCCTGGGTTCATAGCCCTTCTGGGTGGCAAAATCTAGCAAAAGAGAAACAGGAAAGATTTATTACTTGTAAGAATGACAACAAGGAAACAGCCATCTTATGACAATCTATAAAATTCACATCTTTGAATAAATTTTACATATTTAAAAAAAAACCCAAGTCTTCACCTCTTTTTCCCTCAAATGGTATATTAGAACCATTTCTACCACCTCTACAATAGAAAACATGGTGCATTTTATTCGTCCTCATTTTGTGATTTCTATTTATTCCCTCACTATCTAAAAAGTGTTCATTTTTTCATTAACAGGTGGTGTAAAAATATTGCAATTATAAAATTTTAAGACAAATTTTAAGAACAAACTTCGGAGCCTGAGACTTTCTTGTAACGGTCTGTTCAGATCCATAACTGCTTTCTTCTTGCAGCAGCTTTAGAGAGTTCCTCTGCTTGAGCTATTGTCCTATACCCAGAGAGGGACATTTCCAGGCTTGCTACTTACTGAGTCATCATAAACTCTTCTCCACCCAGTTCTGGGAGTGGTATTGGTACAGAGTGGTATTCTCCTTCATATTAAAGCAGGGAAGCACTTCTTATAAAGTATGCAGACTTCAGAGTAGAGTCAAAAAGAATTTTGAGTTAGTAAACTCAACATACCAAAGGCTTGCCAATAGTAGTTGCCATTTTCATAAGATAGAGCTCAACAACTTGGGGCTGAACAAACAGGTTATCAGTGCCTAGGGGCTGAAACAATTCTGCTTCCAAGGCAGACTTGAAAATCAGATGTGAAGTAATGAATTTATGTAAATCCTTCTGTAAGGTACACTGTGTGAAGCTATTCAAGGTCATGCAGAAGTAAACAGAAGTAGGGTGACAACAAATACAAAATCTGATCCTAAGCCACAGTTTTAACTATGTTCTTTAATTAATCTGAAGGTAGATCCATGTCCTGTTGAACAGTTTCTATTCGTTCTAAAAGACAAATAAAACTGAAAAGCATACAAAAACTGAGTATAGAACATAACTACCATCATACCTTGGTTAAAACCTCTGAAAGGCGATCATCTGGAGGAAAGGAGTACTATAGGTCAGCTATACGACTCACAAAGTGAAATATCTGCTGCTTTACTACTCATACAAGTTCTTCCGGATTATACAGAACTGAGGCTGTGCCTGCTCTCTTAAATAAACTGTGTTAGATGTTTATCTCAGAGACATTACTGTGTTATTTTAATGTCTTCCATTTTGTCCACATGTTTTATTGTCCGCACTGAAGTTCCTATCAGCACATGTCCTGGTACACTTGTCGTTCAGGGACTCCTACTAAACCTTACCTAGCAAAGGCAGAGAAAGAGAAGTCTTTGCTCTTTCACTCACTTCCCTATAAATTTATGTATGAAGCAGGCTGCAACATTCAATGGTATTTTCTGATTTGGGTGGTTAAATATTTGAGGGCCTTGTAGGATGCATCTTCAGCACATCTATATTCATCATATGCATTATAAAGGCATAGTGTTAATGCTATGCCAAAGGCTTTTTAACACAGCATGGAATTCCTCCGTTAGATCATGTTCTATAGCTGATAACCAGCCACAGATATTTAAGGTTCAAATTTCTATGCACATAAGTACATGTAAAGTGATTTCACTATTGATATTTTTTAAATACAATCATCACTTTCTTTTACTTCTGATTGAACACTGGACAAGATAATAAGCACAGCTCAGGTACAGTCAAGCTTTTTCCTCTATCTTTTTCTAAAGCAATTAAGAGATTTAATCATACTAACTACTACTATATTAGGAGATGTTACATGTTCATAGTTGTGTTGCATTCTATGATTTTTTGCATAGGTGAATATACATTATAATAATATGTTTTCCTGTTACAAGATATATATTGTGATTAACTCATGGCAGAAGTGAAGGAAGTCATTTAAAGAAATCTTTTAAAACTATAAATATTGGCATTATTATGTAGGTATACTTTATATTAATTATGTAAATATATTCTAAGACTTAGTGTAGGCTTAAAATGAAACAGAAGCATCTGTTGAAAAATGCCATAACCCTGTGGCAGCTGCTATTAAACCATTAACAGTATCAGGTTTCATTTAAACCAGATTTACCATTTTCTATAACAGCCCGTGGGAAAGCTAAAAACATTAGGCACAAATTACTGACAAAAGAGATCCTTAATCAAGCCATACATTTCATTTGGCTAGCTGGATGCTAGATAGTAACCTCTGTGCTACAAATGAAAGGTGGTGGTTACAAGGCTATGATCAAAGACAATTACCTGCATTATTGAACAATCTCCAAGCACAAGCAGTGGAAATTGCTGCCGTATCACAACATCCCTTTTAGTTTCCCCCTTGCTTCCCAGACTTGCTCTTTTGTTTAGAATGCAGCAATGCACTCTCTTCTACCAGGCTGCCTAAAACCAGACAATGATTGGCCAGTTGGCATAAGGGTAATCAGACTGACTATTCAAAATTGTTTTCTTTGTTTCCTGCTCACTGTCATACTGCTCTTGCTATAAACTCTCATCCTGCACTTAGATTGCAGACTCATTCTTTGGGACAGGAAATATCCCTTAAGATGTACAGGATCTGGATATTCAAACCATTCCATGATCCAAACACATAACGAGAAATAGATGTATTTTGTCACACACCTGTATGCTACAAAGCCTAAGGTTGTAAGATTCATTTTGAGGATCTTCATGCAAGGATGACAGGTGCCTGACCAAGGTAAGACAGTGTCACACATCACCACATACACTATCAGCTAATACAAACATAAAATACATTTCTATACTTTCCACACAAACACTCAGATTAACTGTTTTCCTATTACTCTATCCTGGAGGTCCAAACCTTCACATAGGTGCCTGTGGGCTTTCAGTGGGGGGGTCATTTTCAATGAATTTCCATTTTGACAGTCACCATGAGCATACAGGTGAAATATTCATTAGAAAGGGACATTTAGGCTAAATAAGAGACTGTCAAAAACGGAGAACCTCCCCCCAGGAGCCCTGTAGTAAATCTACCCCACCATGCTGCCTTACACTGCCCCACCACCACAGTAAACGTACATCTCCATAATACCTAGTTGTCCGATAGCCACAGGGTCAGATGGCCCTGCAAGGAAGCTCAGAGTCGTGCCACCTGCCCTTAATTAGCCTCCTCCTATGTGACGAGTTTGAGAGCAGAGATTTGGGTGAGGGCCAGCAGGACCTGTAGGCACAGCTACACAAAAGCATTTAGGCATGTAACTCCTATTAAAACCCACAGGACTGGAGTGCCTGTATGTCTTGGTGGATTTAGGCCTCCGTTCTCAGACACACGCTAGAGCACCATTCGGATGCGCAGAGAAGGAGAATTAGTATCAGCAAAAAGCTTCCTCTTTTTAGTAAGAGACTCATAGGCCTGGAAGGAAATGGGGATAGGTGCTTTTTGGAATTGTGGCACCTGTAGAGACCACTGCCAAGTTCGAGCCAGGGCTGCAGATGCACAAAGCCCTAGACACAGGCAAGTCAAATTGAGCAGTTTGTTTTGATGGACTGCATTGTTTTTGAAGAAAAAATAACCTTTACATGAGCTGAGAGATAAAACTTTTTTCTTGATGGCACCTTCCTTAGAGGCACCATTTGGTAAGTTAGCAAGCTAGTCCATGAGCTTGCACCACCGCTGTTGATGGTCAAAGATAGAATAACATATAAATCCACTTTTACGGGTTTTAATGGGTCTAATCTGTAACATCTCAGTTTACAAATTGCTCTTGCTCAGTTAAAATTTCCATTGAGCTCCGTGAGCTATATAACCTTGCATGGAGCATCTTACATCCACTTTTCAATGGTGCAATTTGTTCTACAAAGGGAGATGCCACAGAGAATAAATAATGCTTGTGTGTGCTGCACACGCACAAGTAATTCTTCTTAGTTTGCAGTTAACAGTGTGGCATTTAATTGAATTAAATCATAGTGAACTAAAATTATCTCTTGCCACTATTTCTGAATTCAACTGTTTTATATCAGTTCTATTGTAATATATCTTACTTCCCCATATGCCACCATAATTTCAGCAAAGAAATCGTTTACTCTAGGAGAGAATGAATTCTATTTGAATATTTCAACAAACAGATAGAGTGCAAGGATTTGGGCTTTTTGTCTGACTTTACTCATGGGTTTTAACCTTGTCGGAGAAGGAATAAACCTTTGCTTCTCTCCTTCAAATGTGCTGAAATTAGAAGAAAAGGACAAAAATGCCATTATCTAAGTCACATAACACAAAAATTCAACCACTAAACATCTACCACTCAAGCAGATTAAACTGAATTAGAAGATGCAAAGACAATTCAATGTTTATTTATTTTCAACAGAATAATCTTGCAAAACACCACATAGGTTAATAACTTGTCATTTCTGATGATGCAAACTGTGGCAAATTAATCTTACTGGCATCAAACACAGGTAGAAAACTTTTTAAATAGGAGAAAATTTCTATCACATCACCTTCTTAACGAATAACAAAAAAAAACATATATTTTGTTACATAAAATGAATAGTGCTTGGCTGAGGCTGCTTTTGCCAAAACAAGGTGGAGCTTTCAGGAACAGATTTCGAGGCTTTGTTGTTCACATACAAGGCCAGCATACAGGCAGAATGGAGATAGCATTCTTGGGAAGTGTTTATGTAATTCTGAAATTTATAAAAGGCCAGAAGGGATGGGAATAGAAATCTGGGCTGAGGTAAAAATAAAATACCACGTTATTAGGGTTTAGAAAAAGTCCTATCTATCATCAGAATGCTTTATAGCAGCTGGAAAAACAGAGCAGCTTTGGGTGGTTGCCTGCCAGTTCACAGGTATCTGAATACAGAACAGCACAAAAATCTGTGCAAACAATGCACTGTTGCTCATTTTCCCCTCATATATGTTTTCTTTTTTTCTATTTCCTGACTAGGAGAAGAGACCTTTCAAACCTGACATAGGTCAAACAAAGGACTTCTCTGCCTCAATCTCAGGAGCTTCTTAAATGCCTATGCAGTAGCACTCATTTTCAGTGACCCTGTTCCTAAACTTCTCTGATGAAATGGCAGGATGGATCATCCACTGACACCAGTGCTCCCAGTAGGCATATGTTTCCTTGTTATAGCACAGGGCTGTATCCGCATCCTGCTTGTGAGGGTGCTCTCTGGTACCAATTTGCTTGCCAAGGAAGATACTTGGAAAATCTTAAGTGTAGCACATGCCGTGTGAAGGCAGAAGTCTTCTCTTGCAGCTGCAAACCCTGGTTCCAAAGCTCAGGACAAGCTGTGTGGTACCCATAAAAGGCAATCCATTCCCACTCTTAATCTTTCAGCGTTGTGCCTACACGCAGGATTTGTTCCCAAAATCATCCCAATGCCCTCCCAGACCTGTATCAACTGCCCTCCCTTGCTGTCAGAATAGCCACAATTCCCCATTGTCCCCATCTCCTCCAGGAGAAAAAATTCAGGGCATAGTTAGCTCTGGTGTCGTCATACGTGGCGTGACTACCTTACACCAGAGGACCAGGATCTGGCCTTTTATCTTTCCAAATACAGGAAAATAATGTTTGCATTCTGTGAGCTTTAGCCTCTGCATCTGTTGCTAATTGTCCTGGCACATCTGCTGCTCATTCTTTTCTGTTCTGTGACCAGCAGGGAGTAGTAATGTATGGAACAGACAGCATGAACCTCCCCGAGAGCTCCTCGTGATATACCGCTGGACTGCATAGATGCTGACCTCGTCATACGATGGGAGTAATTGCCTTTGTAAACTTAGTGCAGGAATTCGAGTTCACTCTCTTGCCACTCCCGTGCTTCTTATTTATTCCTGAGATTTATTCTAGTGCCGTCAGAGCAAGAGCTTCCCCTCATATGCAGGCCACTGGCTTGAAATAGCAGTTTATTTCTTCTGTGTCAGGAGGACACGTACTTGATCAGAAACGACTCAGAGACAGGGGGTCTCATACAGTCCTGGGTCACTCAGTGCTGCATTACACAGCAGGCAGCGTTACTTGCATGCTTTTAGTTCCCAAGTACGCAATTTTCCTTGACATTTTGTTCCACAAGCCTTTCTGTTTCAGGTCAATTTTGTGATGCTATTCTGAGTTCTCTGTCCTACCTTCTACATCAAAGCATCCTCTTCCTCCTGAAATCTCGGTCCAGCCTAGGGGAAGATGGTACTTCCAAAGAAGCTGTCAGTGCTTAATTAAGGCTCTGTCAGCATTCCCTGGATGTGCAGATCCTGATCAGATTCTGCTCTCTTTTCAGGGTCTTGGTTAACACCTTCTCCAGTGAAGACACTGGAAGGCTCCTCAGAAAAAAAAATTTCCTTGTTCACCCTACTTTAAGATGTGGCACATTTGAATAGGGTCTCATTCTTTCTGTGTCA
>JAVCKT010014501.1:0-10524 GCA_032273925.1 Rhynchotus rufescens
TGAGGTTTCTCACCGCCCAGTCATCCAGTCTGTCCAGGTCCCTCTGGATGGCAGCGCAGCCCTCAGGGCTATCAGCTGCTCCTCCCAGTTTGGTATCATCAGCTAATCCCACAAAGTCGTTAATATCCCTAGTCTATGAACTCTTTTTAGAGCTATCTTTCTGTACATTACAATACTATTTTCCTACCTTGCAGAGGTATTATGACAATAAATGCATTCAAGACTGAATTTCTCAGATACCATAATAATAGTAGCTACACAGTAGTGGATATCTGGGAGAGAATTGGGTAAAATACTTTGGCTGACTTTTTTTTTCATGTAAAAATAGATGAATGCATCTTTGGTGAGGCTGAAATACTTCCTGAACTAATTTCAAGTTAATGAAGTGTTTGCATTGTGGTTTGTGTTTAGTGTTTATAAAAACACAAAATAGGAAAAGTCAAACGTTTCATTTTGACCTTGCCAATTGAGACATCTTGTTTATTTTTAAAATGAGAAGAACTGCTTTATCTTCCAGAAGCTGCAGTGTTGTTTGAGTGAAAATAAAGGGCAACAAACTATCTTCTTCATCTGAAATAGTTTTCTTCTCCAACTTCTCCATTTACCTATATTTTCTGTGAAAGGAATAGTTTCACGTTATTTGCGAAAGGCTTTTTTATTTTATTTTCCAGAAGGTCTGGGAAACCAAAATGTATAGGATACAGTGAATCCTACTTTGTGACTGATATTGTAGAGCCCTGGCAGTAGTGCTCTGTAATTTGCTGTTCCTCTCTAATAAGGTCTATTACTTCTGCTATAAACTATATGTATTTATAGCAAAGGCAGTTAAATCTTGAGGACAGATAATTAAGATGTGATGAATAAAATGTCTGCTCTGCTTGTGAAAGTTAGTAATATTATAATCATGCCCAAAGCCACCCAAATTCCCTAAGGAACACTCAAGATAATTATAAGTTGAATTATTTATAAATATAGCTAAGCTCCTAAGACAGGATATCAACAGTTGTCAGGATACAAGTACAGTAGATACCAATATTAAAATTTTTTTCTTCCAATATGGCACAAATATACAGCTTTCATTTTTGTTATAAATTCAGTTATGTTTCTTTTTATGTATAAATAGAGTATTTTACTGGATAATATTTTCTTCAGATATTGCATTATTTTTGCATGGGTTACTTTTAAATGAGTATTTGCATCTTCAATTCATCATCAACCTTGTGTACGCAGGCAAAGACCATTATTACTGCTTTCAATTTCTTTGCTATTTACTTAATAGCAGGTTTCAGTGGATGTGACCTTTTACTTGATAAAAAGAAAATAAAGCATCAATAGATTGCTATCATCAATAGGATACAATTAACTAGGCAATGACTTAATGAAAGAATAATGTCAGAAGAACTGTGGTGGAAAAGCTATTTTAAGACTTAGAGACAATTTTATGCAAAAAGCATATGCAGAAGGTAGTGATTTCATTAGCATAGTGCTTAGGAGTTGACAGCATCCTTGATTTTTTTTCTCTTTTCTCTAATTTTATGCTTAAGTGATCATTGAGGTAAGTGATGTGGAAGAGTGAAGTGCTTCTTTGTCTTTAGAAGGTGAAGCAAGGAATTTAAAGAGCAAAAGAAGCTTCAGTCACTCGTCTTCTCCCATTACTGTAGTTGTCAAATAATGAAAACTGTAGCCCCCCTTACTCACAGAGTGATCTTTACTCACTCACTGTGTGGAACCTCATCCAAACAGTTCGAGGCAGGTAATGAAAAGATACACAGAGCTTTGCTTTTAATGACATTGTTTTGTAAGTTGCATGACCTTTCTTTTGAATAAAACAGCCTGAAGAAAATAAGCAAAGTTGTCAGTGATAGTAGTGGAAAATACAACTGTAGTTTGTCAAGAACTGCGTTATGGAAATGAATTGTATTCATATCGACTTATCAACTTTTGAATTGTATTCAGTCGACATATCAACTTTTGTATAACTTCCTAACCTGAACAAAAAACAAATATTGGGCAAAAAACAATATGAGTAGGGCAAAACAATATGAGTAGGGTGTTAATAGCAACCATCATTTGTTCCTTTTATTTTGAAATAACAGAGCTCTGCTAAGATTTGAGTGAAGAAATCTTATTCAAACTGATGGACATCACTACACATGATGGATCATATAGAGACTACAGCTTAGGAGAAGTTGCAGCAAGATTCCTGTTTCCACAGATAGAAAGCCGACATCGTGCAGAGAAATGCAGAATATAATCCTCCTCCCTTACTATTTAAAAAAAAGAGCCAGTCAAAAAAGATGTGGTATAACATACTTTGCTGTCTCCACATTCTTCTTTGGAGTGATATTCCTCAGGTTACTTGGCTCTGGTGTCCCGTGCTATGACTTCTGCGAATTAACAGCATCACTGTCTCCAAGATTACACAATTCTCTCCTTAAATACCTAGTATATTAATGAAACCATTTGAGTTTATATTAGCTATTTAGGGTAAATATTTTGTATCACATTTCAATAGGTGGAGCCTAAATGTAAAAGTAAATATAAAGGTGAACTAAGGAGGGGAGAAGAGGTGGGAAGATTCCGTCATAACTTCTGGATCAGTCGATTAGCTGAACCCCTTTCTTCCCCTTGGGCTGTAACACTGCCATAGGAGATTCCTGGAGATTGAGAGTCCTCTCTCATCTTCTGATGTAAGTGATGATTGTGCATTCGTACACCAGAGCTAGCGAAAAAAAAAAAAACTGTAAAAATGTACTGCAGTAAAAAATGTACTGCAGTAGAGAATTTCCTGGACTGACATCTGAAACCTGCTTTGTAAATGTTGCATTCGAATAAATCATGCTATTTGTGAACTTGATTACTTGTTTTGAAGGCGATCTAACCTACAGTCGAAACACTGTCTGTCAATCCAGTATTGCCAGAGTCAAGCTTATAGCTGATCATATCATACTATTCATGAACTTGATTCACTGTTTGGAAGGTGATCGAACCTAAAACTGACAAACTGTGGCCTATAGCTACCACAGTATTTGAAATCCCTATTAAGAAATGAGTCCATCCATTCCTAGCCCCTCTAACCTCTGAGAGTAAACTGGAACGCAAGGGGATTCAACTCTTACGAAATCGGCCCTCTCATCTCCCCCTTCAAATTACAACACAGATATAAAGGATATGATAGGCTTCAACCTTGCTACTTTCATATAGAAAGTGATTCTAACTTTAAAAAGTTATGACATGAGTTCACAATATGTCAGGGAGAATTAAGTGATGGCTTGTGTCACCCTCAATAACCTGTTTAAGGAAATACCATATGTTCTCTTTTAATCTTTTAAAAACATTTAGACTTTTTTCTTTTCTGTGACATTGTCTTGATATGTCAGTGTCTGAACATATCTAATAAAAATGCAAACTTCCAAATTACGATTTGAATTACATGCTGCATTCAAGATTGGCAAAATAATAGTAATTGTCCAACAGGAAGGAGCAAACTGTCATTTGAAAGATTCCTGCATTTATCATCAGTGACAGGAGCTCACTCCAAATTCCCTTTAATTGTTTCAGTTAAAATGTCATATAGGTATGTGACTCATTCGGCTCATTTAGCATTATTCTTTAAACCTCATGAGCATGGAAATATAGGGGAGTTCTTGCAATATCAGCTAAACAGCAAGAGATAATTGAAAAAGTAATGATTAGATTGTCCAAAAGAATTCACAGGATGGGGGAAAAATCACCAGAGGCTTCTTGCTCACTTTCAATTTCAGTACTGGAAAACTGCTGCAGTACCTTAAAACTCACAAAATACTGTGATAATTTTCAAGTAAAAGGACTTTTGTTTTCCTGCAATGGAGCCTTGTTTTTGAGCATAATGATGCAAAAAAAGATATTGTTGAAAGTTTGACACATGCAAGTACAATCTAATTTTTTTTTCTGTTTATTATTGAATTTCTTATTTGCTTGAGGGGAAAAACAGACTAAAAGACAAGTTGTTTAAATGATAGTAAAATTGTCTGAAAAAAAAAGCAGAGCTTCTCGCTACTAATATTGCTGTTATCAGATTCCCATAGTATGATTTCAGTCTTTAGTTTGGGTACTGTACAGATACACTGTACTAGAACTGGTTAAAAACAACTGTAGTGTTTCTCTCTCTGAAGAAAATGCTGTTCTTTGAGATATAGTCACAATGACGCAGAAGAAAGTAAGGAAAGAAAACATCATAACCATTGCACAGAGTGTATAGTAAATGCATCATGGATTAGCTAAAGGCTGAAAAATTTTAAGTGAGGCAGAGAAACTGAAGCATTTATAAATATTCAAACTGCTCAGAAAGGCTCTGAAAACTTCAGTTTGAAACATTTTTGGAACCTGAAGACCAGAAATTAAAAAGCAAGGACAAAAACAAAAAAAAAGTCTTTTGTGAGGCACATGTTTTAAAAGTCTCTCACACTTGGATTGCATGTGTTATTTTATGGATGGTCTTGCTTGACAAGTGTGACGGATATCTCCTTTGCCAGCTCAAACTGACTTTTTACAGGTAGCCCTATCCAGGTGTTAACCACTAGTGATATTATCTGACCCTGGTAGTTGGCTCCCCAATTTCTTCCGGACTCAGACATTAACCAGCACTAAGCCCTGATGGCAGCATCCTGATGGGGAGATAAGGTGCATACACCAGACAAATGTCCTCTGAAATGAATGAATATGACAAATGAAGTCAATCATCTTATCCCATAAATAGGGGGATAGCCCGAGAGACCTTTGAGCTCTCCTTGCATGGCAGTGGGCTGCACATCAGGATCTCCCCTTGAGCAGGAATGCCTCTCAAGGATACTTCTTAAGGTTGAGAGATCTCTTTCCACAACAGATTCTGTTTCTGAACTTATAAACTTTACTTTGTAACTGTGCACAAAATCTCTTAGTCATAAACCGTTGACCAGGTCTGGGACTACAATTGGATCCAGCTGCACCCAGACTCCTCTCTAAAGGAGCTTGGAAACCTCGTGACCCAACAGGAGGGTGTCCATGATAACTGTGTATTATTATAAACCTCCATGCAGTGAATAAGTAGCGACCTTGCCATAGAATATCGTGAAATCATTGTCTATATCAATAAACCCTATTATTATTTATTTCATATGAGTGAAGTGCATTTTGTCACCCCCCACCACCACTCGTTCTGTGACAAGAAGTCAAGGTGACATAGAGCCTGATAAAAAGAACTCCACCTGCCCTTGCCCTTCAACATCCAAAATGATCTAGTAAAAATTGATTGTTAAAATTGATACCTGTGAAGAGTTATGGAGAGGGAGAGAATAGAGGGGTTGAAGGAACTTCAAGCAAAGAGAGAGGAGACTACATGGTAGATGGCTCTTGACCTCCCTTCTTATTAATATGACAGAATGATTCTTTAAATTACTTTGCATAGTTCTCACTTTTCATAGATCAGTGGAAAGTAGAGACCAGGACTTGTATCTCATCAACAATACTGAAAAGAAGAATTTTGTCCTGAGTGAGGCAGCATAAAATGTGTCTCCTCTTCTTCTTCCTTAATATGTCATTTTTTATTCACCAATTTTATTCCTGAGGCAAGCAGAGATGTGTAGATATGTGGAGTGGAAAGTTACACTCTTAGAAAGTACAATGGATTATCATTGGTGGTGGTGTGCAAATTATTTTAAATCTAATGTCCAAAAAGGAAATGTGTACTAGTTTGATTGAGCTGTTAGCTGAAGTTTGCTTTTCTAAATTTATTCTGTAGCCCAGAAAGCAAAGATGCAAGGAGCAGTTAAGTGCAAATGCACATTTATTGGATCTGGCAAGTGTTTTGACTGTGAAACAATTAGCTTGAAAGAAAATCCTTTCTTCAGCATTATTGTCAATCAGTCAACAGGGGAACTATCCTGGCCATTGTTTGCTTTAAACGAGTATCTTTTAGAAGTGCACTGTTAATTCTGCTTCCAGAATTTCTATCAGTGTAAAACAGTAGCCCTGAAACAATATTCAAAAGCTGTTCAGAAGAACAATGTGAAAAGAATAAAATGTAGAAGATGTGGCACAATGCACCATTTGATGAGCAGGACTAATCTTTAGGAAATAAAAACATTTAACAGGCAACTTTTAAGATGTGTTGTATATGACACTGAGCATACAGTAGTAATGGTCATTGTATCTGTCACAGAATATGAAGTAAAAGTGAATTTCCCTAAAAAAAATTACATAACTTTAACTCTTTCATTTTTTAAAACTTTCAGTCTGCAAATTTTAATTAACAAATTAGAATCTCCTACTCCATCTTCTGTCATTAAAATGATTCTATTCATTTTTTCCATTAAAATTTAAGTGAATCTAAAATTTAAGTGAATCATATTTTCTTACTGAGCTTTTTGCTGCTAGTAAAGGGACTGGAATACTAGATGGTAAAAGCAGACAGCTTTACTGCAGTGAGTGTTTTTTATTATTATAATTCAAGGTCCTTCATAAGTGAAATTTGTTAGAAAATATGTAGCAGAGTTTAATTGTGTTTAATTGGATATGTGGTGCCACAGGTAAAGGTACTACTCTTGTATCCTGATGTGAAGATTTCCCAGGACTTGTAGCAATAGTTCATAAGTATATGCCACATGCTGGTGGTGCTGTCCTCCTGTTTCCATGTTACAGTGTTGCCGCCTATATTCTTCTTCTCCTAAGTCTGTTTAAAATCTTAGTATCCCTTTGTACACAGTTTCCTAACATTATCTTACAGTCTTCTGGCAAAGCCTGTGTTCTTACCCTGTAGGAAAACTTGTTGCCTGAATAGTAGTTGGCCCCTTTTACATCAGTTAGCTCTTATTCTTGAAGAAATTTTTCTTCTGCAGTTCAAATGCAGTTGCACTATCATAAAATGATCTCAAAAAATAAAATATGAATAAAAATTGTGCTCAGGCCTGTCAAAAATAGCTAATGATAATGCCTAGATTGCTTCAATGAAGGATCAAATTTTTGATGTGACAATATGGGATGTTTAATTTTTTTTTTAATTCTTTTTGGAAAAAAAAAGAGAGTATATTACTTTTCATGGGCAAAGCAAATTATTAACTATAAAGAATTAATATTATGTTTTCATTACTATATTATATCCTTGTTATTTAAGAGGACAGAGCGTTTGATTTCTAGTGATTTCTGTTTTTTTTTTTCTAGAGCAATGGCAACATATATTGTTACATACGATACCTGTTTCTAGGTTATTATATCTATATATCTATATCTATAATAACATCTATAATATCTGTAATATCTATCATATTTATGCAGTTAATTTAATGAATAAAGTTGCAAAAACTCTTGAATCACTAATTTCCAGTTAGTTTCAAATACATCACCTTTATCATAAAGTATCATACACTGTTTAGCTTTCTTTGCAGTCTTTTTCTGTCAGTTGCATCTTCAACTTTTTAATTATTTTGCATAGCAATAATAGTGGTCTAGCTGCCCCATACTTAGTGGATGAAAACAATACAGTTTATCTGTGAATTCAGATATGAACTTCTTGATAGATCAGCTTTCGGCTATGAATGTAACTTCAGTGAATTCTCTAATGAAATGGATGTGTTTCACCACATTTCCTTCTCAGGAAAGAAACTGATCTTCCCAGCTTCACTTCCATGGGCTCATTCCATAATCATCATCTGCCCTGTTCATAGTAGCTGCTGGATTTGGTGTCAGTGAATGAAATGTTCTCTCAAGGGTGAAACACACTCACTACATGAAGTACAGACATGAAAACACCACATTTAGCCCCCTCTATCATGCAAGGTCTTCCAAGTTTATCCCAGCAGGCCACATATCCTCAAATAGATGCCTATAGTGCTTCTACTAGACAAAGAGTATATAAAGCACATCGTGCTAAAAAACAGCATTCTAGAGGACAGTGTTAGAGCTGAAAATAATGCAAAAATAAATTAAGTTATTGAAACAGCACAGAAGTATCATATGCAGTGCAGAAGAGATCACTGGAACCAGGTCCACTGGAACAACTGTTTCTAACTTAATATACAGCCTTTTGTACCTCCCTGTAACATTTTGAGGACTTTATATATACTGTGTTCTCTCTTTAAGTCAAAATGCCAAAGATCATTATCATTTGACATTAAGATCATCATTTTTACAGAAAACTGTAAAATAAGGATAGTAAAAGTTAGCATTGAATTTTACAAGCTAATATGCAAGTAATTTTCATAACTTTCAGTCTCTTTCCTTTTTTTGTAGAGCTGTTGAAGATCTAGGTTCATGTTTTAGGAATTGGCCACAAATTTAAGGGAAATCATGTCCCTGTTTGGCTCATTTTAATACAAATATTATCTAGATGAAATTGTCACTCTGTTCATTATAGCTGAGCCAAGTCTTGACAGTGTTGCTGAGTCCTCATTCTTAGGAACCTAAGTAGAACCTAAAAAAAAAACCCCTGGAATTTCTATGTGAGTGAAGACATCAAACAAATTGATTCAAAAAGAGTTTGAGACGAGTAGCATAACTATGAGTAAAATATGAGACATAAGCAGTGAAATTATTTATTTTTAGCTTTGTTTTTAAGAATGAGCTTGGTAAATTATATCTGGCCCTATTTCTACCTGTTGCAAAAAGCCAATTTTTCATTGGGGAGGTGAAAATCCATCCATTCGACTATCAATTTTTTATTTAAATCAATTACTTTTTTCAAGTAATCAGTCCCTCAATCATATTGTTGAATAGTCATTTAGCAGAATAGTTTATCACTGTAGTTGGTCAGTGAACAAGTTAAAGTGTAATTAAGAAGCATGAATGAAACAAAAATTTTTATATTCTGCATTTGGCAAATTATTAAAATATATGTACTTTGAATTATAATTCCTACAAAAAAAAAAGAGAGTATATTATAGCAGTTATACATCATTAAAACATCATAGTGACCAAGAACTTAAATTTGTCAAATGCTAGTAGCTAAATGTATTTTATCTGTTTATTATTTGTATATGCATGTTTCTATGGCACTTGTCATTTGTCTGTCTCTGGGCAGACACAGGGCTATTTGGAGCATAGGTAGATGACTGTGAGAAACCCAGTAGATCCTTCAGTTCAGTAGGAAGGAGTTGATGATGCCATTCCATCTAACTAACCCCAAGGCTGGTATATTCAGTGGGACTTTACATCTGTCAGTGTCAAATTTTATGTTAGGGTGAGATCTGGCAGTTTCTGTCCGGAATTAAGCTGTGCTAAAATAGCCGTCAGGTTTCCTGAGGTCATGATCACAGAAATCATTTATAATGTGAGACGCCACAGTTGTTCTAACTGCACTGTCATTTAGTACAGAAATTTTGGTAGTATTAATGTAATTAGGAAGATGCACTGAACAGAAAAAATATCAGCCTGCTTTCATCTTTTCATCTGTAAGCTTTAAAAACTGCCCATACTTTGTTTTTTCATTCTCCTTAAATTTAAATTTGAATCACTTAATCAGTCTTCAAGGCCATGTCTACATTGTCTAGTACTGCAACTCTGCGCAAGCAGACAGATAAAAATATGTAATGCCAAGGATGCAAGACCAACAGTATACATCTCTATAGGATTTTCTTTGAACTAGCTTTGCATCCTGCAGATTGAATCCTACTACAGACTAGAGCCCATTATTTGTGCTCCTGGACAGAATTTCCAGGTTTTGTTTCATCTGAAACCAATCCAGTATATGTGAACTGAACCCAGATAAGGAACTGACGTGCAGCAAATGGAACATCTGGGAGATTCCCTTTAGAAGCGCGTTTCTGATCTCATTTGAAACATGGGGTAAATGCATCCATACATAATCAGTATTGATGCCTTCTGTAAAATCAGTGTTTCCAGGAAGAAATGATGATTTTTGATTATGGGCACCATTCACGAGTCTGTGATCTAAGTTTCTCTATGGCAGAGCTGGAAAAGCCCAGGTAGCCTGAACACAGGCACACACTATACAAACTACCTTCAAAAGATTCATTGCCAATTCTTTATCAGTGGATTTTTTTGAGTTAAATCTTTGCAGTTTAATATTTTACTTACAAACACAACTGTGTCACAACTATGTCATTTGTCAGTGTATTTCAAAACCAAGGAATGTCGCTGTCAGCTTCAGATTTAAAATATACTTTTAGTATTTCAGTAAAATGTGTTAATAAGTTAATAAATGTGTTAAAAGCACATCACTTTTAAGTCAAATTATGAGACTGACAGACATAGATAATAATTCTGAACTATTACTCAGAGAAATGGCCCTACTCGTGGCTGTTGCCCTGGAGCTGCAGCTGACAAACAGCAACAGGCACAATGGTATTTTGTAGCTGTAAATATAACCCATGACTGAATGAAAATAGAGAATAGTAAATAGAAAATTCAGCATACGAATGTCATAGATGGTATCAATTTTTTGATATTTGGAAATTACCTATCACCAGATAAGAAATTTCCAAGGGACTGAGCAAGTTATTCCAAAGAAGGCATTTAATAAAAATTAGAAAAAAAAAAAATCGGACATCTTTT
>JAVCKT010014503.1:0-16113 GCA_032273925.1 Rhynchotus rufescens
TATTTTGTTTATATAACCAAGTAAGATGTTTTTGTCCTTTTTTTTTTTTTTTTCCCTTTTTTTCCTCTACTGCTTATTTCATATGTGAAAAGACAGTACTTTTTTGGGTTAATTTCCAGCTATTCACAATTACAATTTCAAGTGCCTGCCAACTTCATAATCTTTTAGCTAAACCAAGAGTCCATGACATACATACACAGAAAACCACACAGACTCATACACACATACAAAGTGAGCAGTCTGCTCCTAATTTATGTATTCTGTCAAGGCTAGTCTATATATACCACAAAAAATAATTAAGCCTTGACATCTCCATGGATGCAAGGGAAGGATGCATCCCTGAACTGCAGGGAAGCAGTTCAAGCACAGATTCCAGAGAAGTAAACTGATAGGCTGTCTTTCACCTAAACATGAGTAACATGCTTCTGTCAAGTGTTTTTGATCCTGTTAGAACCAGCACCATTTAATCCAGGTTTGCTGTCCTGTGAGAACTGAAGAAATGATGTTCACAAGCACAGGGCACACCATTTGGCAAGCATCAGGTATGGAGAACTATTATTCTAAATATCTCTCTGCTCCCCTCCCCCTGCCCCCAGAAAAGTCCACTGATTTCTCAACCCACATTTGATCACTTTGGTTTTAAATGAGACACCAAAATATTTTAGGGCAAACTGATTGATAGAAAGCAGAGAGTTAAAGTTACGCACTTGGAGTTAAACTTACACTCCTTGGAGTACACACTTGGAGATAGTTAAACTTACAGTCCTCTTGGAGTTTTGAGGTCTCCCCTTCTAGGTGGACAGATATTTTCCTGTGTGTCACAGTTTCCCTCCAGAGTCCCTGAAGAAAGATAAAGTGTCTGTCTTTTCTCAGTGATTGCCTTTTACTACAGTGTAAGTGCTCAGATATTAATTGCTAATTTTACTTACCAAGATATTTCTTCCTGCTTTTTCTCAAACAACAGAAAGACGATATAAACCCCTAAAAGCTTTGTTCCATCTGCAAATCCATCTGTTTTTTAATATGCACTCATGAAGTACTGATGCGTTTGGAGAAAAACAGATTACAAATAAGTAAATTTAATATACTGTGTTAAAGTTCTGTAATGCAAAAATTCATCATACTTTGCAAGGTGAAATTCCACCAGCTGCCTGTAACAGGTTTCTGATAGATTGCAATACAGTTTTGTTATCTGCTTGTTCCTTGTTCTCCCTGTGCCATTTCAATAGGTACCTGCAAGGCAGTAAGTGAAAGCCAGCCTTTGCAAGACAAGGGCCATGGGGATGCCTGACACTTACCCACCTCTTGCCAAACATCTGTGAATTTTGCCTTTCCTTGGGTAGTTCCTCCTTGATTTCCTGCCTACACCTCTTACAGGCACAGAGTTCAGGGGACTTGACATGATTCTAATTTCTTTTGGTAAAAAATAAGCAGAACAACTCTCCCTGCCCTCACTGGCACAGTGACAGCTATTGAGAACAGGTGTCTCTCTTTGATCAAGGCATTAAAGGAGAACCAGCTGCTTCTGATGCAGTTCGGAAGTCAAACGAAAGCAACTCCATGCTAGTCAGGACCATCATCTGAGCCAGATACTCTTGTCCCTAGACAACAGCATTAAGAAAAAGATTTACCACATTCAACAATTTTCTGTGCTACATATACTTGGCAGAAGAGCTGTATGAAATTAGCATCTGTCACTTACTCAATTTGCACAGAGAAAAATTAATTTGCCTCCACTCATATTTTATGGGATTTGTCAAGAGAAGCAGGATGCTAATGTTTCCAGCATATACCGTCTGGGAGCGGACTGCAGCATAGACATCCATCCATCCTGAAACAAATTACTGCCTTCCTAATGCCCATGACAGTCCCCTATGAATGAATACTTGCTAATCAGACCACCAATCTCTCAGAAAGAGAAACACTGCAGATAAGTTTAGGGAGGCTTTCCTTTACATGAAGCACAGATTAATATTTACTCAAATATAAATATATTCATATGTACATGGTTGCATGTTACCAGCATGAGATCCCTCGGAAATCCTCTCTGTCTTCCAGTTCTAAGTACAATCTGATTTAATGACTCAAGTGATATATGCATTAAGGATTTGAGGAGAGTATACAAATATTTAGACACCAGTAGATGTCCTGGCTTAATCTGTTCTTTCACGGAATGACCTCTGAATCACATAGCAAGCAGGAGAAAAACAGCATTTTGGAAACCTTATGTAGCAAAAAAATGGGGATCCCACAAAGTAGCAAGGATAAAGAACTCAGAATTTCTTGCTGTCTCAGGTTGTAATGAAAAGTCAATTATTTTTCCTGAAGACACACATCTTTCTAGGTTTTCAAGGGCTTTACATCTCATTCTCAGCTGACAGAATACCTTAGGGCTACATTGAACAGAAGTAGCTATTGATTAGAAAAGTGCTCGCAGATTAGGAGCCTTATAAAAGAGTTATTCGGCAATCTCTCTTAATTGGATATGTTTGGCACTTGAAATTTAATTTCTATCTCCATTTAAGTGAGTCAATATTGTGGCAGCAGTTAAAGAACAGGTTTGGCATGATAACTGCAGTTCTGCTCCCATTTTGTTGGATTGGTCTAGACACCATCAGAACATGTCTGCCTTTGTTTTAGGTCAAACAACCACCGGCCTCAAACTTTTCCGAAGGTTGTGATGGTTTCTGTCTAGTAAAGGATCCCATCTGCGTGGTCTATAAAAAGATTGCAAGATACAGAGACATTGGAGTGGGACGAGATCTCTGAAGCTTGTCTAGTCCTATACTTCTTCTCAGGGCAGGGTTAGCTGTAGCATGGTGTCCATGACAGTATCTGGTTTGGTTTTGAGCATCTGCAAGGTCAGTTTTATGGGCAATGTGTTCCAATGTTCAACCACTCACAGTAACAAAATGTTTTTTTATATCTAAAAAGATTTCCCTTTACTTCAGTTTGTGCACATTGCTTCTCATTCTGTCATTGGTTACCACTGAGAAGAATCTGCTTCTGTCTTCTTTACTCCTTCCCATCAGGTATTTGTCCACTTAATGCTTATCTGTATCCCCAAAAACCTTATCTTCCTGAGGCTGAACAATCCCAGTGCTCTCAGTCTCTCCTCATATCTCTGATGCTTTGGTCTTTGTGGTCCTCCATAGGACTTGCTAAAGCGTCATTGGTGAGGAGGTTAAGTGGATGGGCTTCAGTATCGACCCTTTGGAGATACCACTATGACTGGCCTCCAGCTGGATGGACTTTATGCTGAGTCCAACAGTTTAGTCAGTTTTTTGTCCATCTCATTGCTGATTTACATAGACTGTACTTCATCAATTAGTCTACTAGTGGCAGTGTTTGAAGGTCATAGGTTCCATAAAAAGTCAGGTTTGATTAAATTTTCTTTCTAGTAGCACACAACAAACTAAAACTTGCAGTCAGAGTTAGGCACTGACTGTGCTCAAACTAGATGATGACTGGTGATAGTGCTCTTGTCAATCCCACTACTTAGTCCTGTAAGATGACACAACATACTGAGAAAGGAGCAAGAGTCCTTACACACTTGAGTGAATCTCATTTTGTTTCTCTCCGCAAATGCTAATATGCTAATGGGAATAAAGAAAGACTGAGTACATTTTTTGAAAAACAGCATGACCTTTAATACAAGTCTCATTTTCCTTCTGCTATGCAAATCAGAGGATTCTTGCTTCAAAATACAGAAAGTCTCAGTCTGAAGCTAACATCTGGAATCAAGTAAATCTGTACATTAAAGAAGTCAGAAGCAAACCATTTCCATCAAGTAACTTTCTATATATGTGTTTATGCAACATTAAATAGAAAGCTGTAAAATTTTACAGTATTTTCAAAGATATGACAAGGACGTTGAATTCAAATATATGTTTTGGTTTGAATAAAACAACTTCTTGGCAACTATTCTGTATTTTAGAAACATCACATCTATTCATGTTCAGAAAAAGCTGAATACACTATCTCATGACAACTCTGCTAAGAGAAACAAAAATGAAACAACAACAACAAAAGAATATATATAGACCTCCTGCACCTACTTAGGAGAAAAAAATACCAGATTTTCTAAAAGCCAAAAATGTGGACAACTCCTTCCAGATTTCAGTTAAGACTGACTTCTAGGCTAACAGAGGTAGACACACCTCTTTTCATGTTTAAAACCATCATCCATCCCCGTTGCTATGGCATACACTTCTACAGGAACACAGAAAACAGTTGATTTTCTTCATCTCATTTTGTTCATCTCATTTTGTATCAGACTGTTGTAACTTTCAGTGCTTCATTTGGCTTAGTGTCATTTCACAGCTTGAATTATCCAAAGGGAGTCTGTCCGTGAGAAGGGAAGCCAAAGCACATCTACAGTGGGTTGATGCCTTCCCTTTCCCTTGACGCATTATCGTTCCAGCCACACTCCCCATCCATACTGATGAAACCAAACTTTGCTAAGCTATCTCCCATGGCTTCTTAAATCCATTTCTTTCTGGGCAAAGACTTGGTCATGCTGTATTTGCTATAATGTGATGCATAGTAAAAGCTTCATGACTTGGTGTCACTAGCAATTCAGCAATTGTTTTTTCATCACAAAAGTTATCTTTTGAGGATTATTAATGACTGTCTAAGGTGGTCTTTTAGTTTTTTTGTTAAGGCAGCACAGTTTTTTTTTTTAATCTAATTTATACTAAAAATAAATGAAAAGGTTATGTTAGGTGCTCCTTTTTCTAAACGCCAAGTCTAACAGTGCTGGTCATAGAAAGGTTAGAGCATGAGAGCAGCATAGCTATTCTTGGGCAAGCATTAATAATTAGGTATTATGTTGCAGAAAGGGCAATGCTTCATCTGAAGATGAAGTATTATCTTCAATATCTTTTTGTGCACTCGGCAGAACATTCTCACTGATTGTGCTTCTAAGTTGAAGATAAGTTGGCAGGTTTGCCCTTTTCCAGCTGAAATACAGTCTCTTCTGGGAAACCTTTACCAACACACACAGAAAATTTTTATGTCCTATTAAAGGTTGTTCATTGATATTTGTAGTATCTTAAATACATACCACATTATTACAGGTGAATTCTACATTTGCTTAAAGTACGATTATGCTGTAGAGAAATTTGCCTTGCTAAGGAAGCAGACTCACTACTGTGCCAGACTACAGCTCAATACTGTAGACTTGTTTCTGGAGCAGCACAGTCAGTTGGGGACCAAATAACAGATAGTTGCCAGAAGCCGGGAAAAAGGCTGAAATTCCAGTTGTCATTTAAGATTTACTACTTCCTTAGACCAAGAAGGTTTCACAGACATTTTAGATTATAAAGGCAGAAAAAAGAATGACTTACTACAACACCAAAGCAGTATTCAAAATTACTCTTAAAGATGTCTTTCCCCCAGATGACAGTTACAAATGCCACTTCTTGTGGCAGAAGAATTTCTTTAAGAGCTGGTCACAGCAATATACAGGACTTCATTCATGAAGAGGAAAAAAGCATGTTAGCCTCATTTGATGGCTGGAAAAAATATCTTCATATAAATGACTTAATTTCATGAAATCTCCTTGCTTAGAATCACACACACACAAAAAAATCTAGACCACAATCTAATGCTTTTATTAGATTATCCCTCTAGGACTGCAGAAAAGTCTACAATCTATTTTAGTCAGAAATCCACCCTGGAATGGGTGATGTCAAGATAGCTTAGCTTTTGCATTTGTTATGCTTTAAGAGTACCCACTCGTTCTTATTGCAAAGAGTAACAATAGTTAAATAAATAAATAAAAAGAAGCTCAAAATGCATATTAAACTCAAAAGTTAGAGTTCAGTAAATTATTTCTACCTGGTGAATCCCTATAGAGAGTTTTACAATACTGTTTAACAGATGACATGTTGATTATATCAGACTACTAAAATAGAGAGAGAAAAAAAATCTAAAACAGACATATCAAGGCCAGTTATGATATTACCTATTCTCCCCTAGGTTTTTATTGCACTTACCTGTGCTTCTTCTAAACCTGTCGATCTTTGTCAGAAAGATAATGATATGATGTTTTCAAATGGTAAAAAGACATCTGTAAAAGTGACTCTGCTGGCATCCCTCATGCGTTCCTGGGATGAAAGAGAAGTATTAATAAAAGGTACCAGCATCTAGAACTGCTCTGGTATATACTTATTGAATCACCTTCATGTTAATCACCACATTCAATTAATACAGATGGTCAGTCAAGTTTTGTCAAATATGTTTTGACTAACCAGAAACTGCATAGATGCATTCTGAGAAAAATATTTACCTCCAAGAGTTATTTGACTCTATATGAATATAAATAAATTGATTCAGAACAAAAATCAGTATCATTACTGCTCAGTTTTGCAACAGAGAACAGGTGTTATGCACTTATTTGCTGCATAACAATATGCACTCATTTGCTGCATATTATACACTAATATACATAAACAGAGATCCTTCAGCTTCAAGGCTACACATTCTACTTGGTGGAATCTAAGTGTACAGGTGTCTTGAGTTGTCCTTCTACCTTATATCAACAAAGACTGACGCATAACAAGTCATGTATGTCATATGCTTTTGAGAATAAAAAAACACAAATACAAAAAAATACAAAAATGTTTCAGATCCAAAAGACACTCTGCTGAACAAATTAAATTAGGCTTTGCTTACTTTATGTGTTAAATTGAACCAAACACATCTACATGACTGAATTCTAGCTACAAAAAATAAGAGTGGCCTAGATTGGGAGATGGAGAATTTTCTGACAAAAGGAAAGAGAAAGGAATCTTCAAATCTTCAGCCTTTGATCTCCTTCCTTCATTTTGATCACTAGAGAAAAAGAGAGAGAGAGAGAGAGAGAGAGAGAGAGAGAGAGAGAGAGAGAGAGAGAAGAATGCAATAACAATCAGATAAATTTGCCTTTGATTTTCTTACTAGAAAACAAACAAACAAAAAACAAACCTAAGAATATTTAAGAACTTTTTCTAAGCAAACACTGAAGAGTACAACTACAATTTATATGTCAGACAGCTGAAAAGGATTAAAAATTTTAAGAAATCAGGTGACACAAAGCTAGAAATCACATGCTCAGTTTGAAATTATTCTTTAATTCACAATATTAACAAGAAGAAAAAAGGATTTCCAGAACAGTAATTAAAGAATGCAACACATCATAGCTACACAGTAACTGAGCCCTTGAGAAATGAGCATACAGAGTATTTGATTTTGTGTCTTCAAAAACTTGCAAAATTAAGAAAATATTTAAAAGACTTTCAACACAGTTGAATTTCAGGAATCTTGGTGTGATGGTGTAATAGAAGGCGGGAAGAAGACAGAGATGGAGAGACAGAGAGAGAAAGGAAGGGAGAGAGGAGAAAAGTAAGTAGCAGATTGTCTTAAAGTGTTCAGTAATGTCAGCTATTAATAACAGATGTAGGGAACAACTCTCCAGTGAACTGTGTTTTGATGCATTTATTACACAAGTGAAAGAGAAGCTAAAGAGTTTTGGCTCAAAAGCACCAAAGTTTGATTACTCATAAAACATCTGAAAGCAATCTCAATTAGCTGAAGAAAGAAATTAAAATATTATTATTATTAATAATAATAATAATGGAAAGAAAAGTGCTAGAAGCCAAGAGGGGCAAGGAGGGATAGCCGTGTAATTGATACAGACTGTGAGCTTCCATTTCCTGGTGACACACAGTTGCATAATTTGTGTTGTTGCTATGCCTCCTCCACAAAGCAAAGCTTGCAAATGTGTGGATTCAATGACACCAACATTTTAATTTGCATTTATATAGAAAATAAAATCACGCACCAGTCAATAATGCATTTTACACCTGAGGCAAAACTTATGCTAGACTATAAAAGCGCAGGAATACACGAGAGGCCTGGCCCCTCAGCACTAGGAATGCAAAGGCAGACGGGAATGACTAGGACAACAGCCATGCCCTGTCCCTGTCCCAGTGAAGAGCTAGATTGCTGGGACTCCTGCTGAGAGCAAGCAAGGGGCTCAGAGCGAGACTTCCTGGAAGGGAAGAAAAACAGCCCTGTGCCTGCACTACTAAATGGATCCATCTGACATTTTGCATGAAGCAAGCTAAGAGGAGCTTAAGTCACACTGCCCTTCAGTTGACTGAGGAAAAAGCTGATCTTTCTTAGAGATTTAGCTTCCAAGATTGCACTCAAAAGCTGGGAACTACTAATTCCTTTCTAAAGGAAATTTATTTTCTTTTCTAAAACTAAGCTTGGGAAAGGCATTTAATTAATCATTCAAATCCCTGACCAAAGATAAATGGTGCTTTATTACCTGTATCTATGCTAGGTAGTAGGACACTTAAAAAACAACCCATACTGCACAGGAGTCTGCCTAAAAAACATCCTTCAGTCTTCAACAAGCAGTAAAATGCTTCAGTTAAAGGGATGGACTAATTCTAAGACAACTAAAATGGTTTTTCACAGCTCTAGGATTAATGAGATAGGTATCTTGTCACTACTTGCTCATTATAACACAAGCTCAGATCAGCGCTGACTAAAAGTCATTAACTTCTGGCAGCTGCTCAGTGACATACGGGAAGAACTAGTAGCCTCAGCTCACTTCTAGAGCATCTAACATTTCTCACTTGTCAGGCCCAGCAGAAGACTACATGCTGGATGAGGCTGGAGAACTGCTTTCTGCACTCTGACTATTATTGCTCATACAACACAGGTGCTGACAGATCAGATACTCCTGTGGATGATGGGACAGATCCTAGTAGCACGAATCACTTTCAAATTATGGTAATTTGGCATTTTTGATGTGTCCTGATCTCACCAAGCCAAAAGGGGAAAAAGACCCTCCACACACCACTGGGGTCACTACACGCCCTAACAGCCGCATTAATCCATGCTGTGCACTTAATGTTTAGTCACACTGCTGCTTCTTCAGTTCATTTATTTCTCTCCCCACTATTTTGCAGACCTGTATAAAACGTTTAATCAAAGCTGTACTTGCAACAAAGTTGAAATTTGCCAAATGGTTCTATAAATACAACAGCACTCAACTCCTTTAGATTGCTTACAAAAAGCATGCAGGCAACTGGGGAAAAAAATAGTCAAATATTTAAATGAAAAGACAAAACAGTAGATTGGTCTATGGCTTGCTCCACAAAAGCACTATTGAACAATTCTATCTCTTCAGAAGAACACTGTCATACCCTGGATGGCCCATAAGCTGAAAGAGGTTAGAGAGACAGACAGACAGACAGTCATAAAAACAGACCAACCAACTGACCATCCTTGGTTAAGATTAGGCAAAATAGTGGTAGAAAGGAAAATCCAAACATTAAACACTGAAAAGTTTTTAACATATAATCTTATATCATAAAATATAAATATAAATATAAATATAAATATAAATATAAATATAAATCATAAAATAAAGTTACATAAGCACTGAGACAACTAAGCTCTTGAAGATTTTTGCAAGAACAGCTACCATTTTCTACATTAAGTGCTAGAGGTTAAACACAGTTCCAAATTACAGAACAGTGGCTGTGAGATTCCCAATTACACAAAGAATACCATCATACATCATCTTTCACATGCAAAAGGACAGGTCACTCTGACATGGTCAAAAACTTTCCAGGTTCTCTAATGTTGGCAAATAGGTCAGTACTTCTTGGCCAACAGCTTCCACAAACCTTACTCAGAGTTTGAACTTCATTTTAATTTCTCCTGCTCCACATGTATACCCTTACTTCACTTACATTTCTGGGTTTATCCCAAGTAAAAGCAATATAACAACCAAAGACCTTAACTTGGACACTTTGACATGGTGATGTGTTTTTACTCAGTACTACTTCTCTAAATAGCTATGACACTTTAAGGATCAAAATAATCTGTGACAGAGACAGTGCCACAACACTGCTTACCTTGTTTCTCTTGAACTCAAGTCAAGGGCACTCAGGAACAAAAACAACAAAAGTCTTTGCTTGTATGCTAAGAGATACACACTAAAACAAACCAACCAACAAACAAACAACAACAACAAATTTCGTTTTCATGACTGTTCCTTGCTGTCCACCTAGTAACCACTGAGCAATCCATGGGTGCCTAGACCATGATGGCTAGCATGCAGAACACGGGCAACTTTGTTTTGGTCTGCTTTGATCCTGCAGTCTAGGCAGTCCAGCATGAAATTAGGCATACTGTTTTTTCTTTGCAATCAATTCAGGACACACTGTTGGCAGTTTAGGACCATCTTACCATTCAGACATCAGAGATGTTGTCGAGACATTGGGCCCTTCCATCAGCGAAAACACCTGCTCCTATAAGGGTATATTTTAGAGAAGATGGGCAATGCCTTTAGTCGGGAAAGAAGCAGTATTTCAAACAGAGTTACTCGGTGGGGGAAAAAGCAGTGCAGGGTGCTGGTGAGAAAGAAAAGGAACAAGCTTTAGCAAGGGCTTTCAGCTTGTATTTCATTCTTTTTACTGCAGGAAATATTGAGCAAAGAAAGACTCTGCATCTAAAACATCTAAACGGAGTAAAATGGTAGCTAATGACAATAAAAACACTTGCTGTCTGAGCTAGGATGAGCAGTCTCAGAGGACACCAGACAGATTTCAAGCATAGAATTGCTGCCTCCAACCCTGGAAAGTGAAGAGTAATGGCATAGTTAACTAAAAGCTAATTGGATAATCACGCTGATAACGATAAACATTTTGTTGATGTAATAGGACCGAAGGTTGTAGCCTTTTTAGCCAAGACCATGACACCAGTTGCAAATGTTCACAAATACAGACATTTACAGAAACAGGGGTTTGTTGTTAAAAAAGAAAACTTAAAGCTTTACTATAAAGTAACTGTTCTTAAAAGGGGCAAGCATGGCAACTCACTTAAACCACAAAGCATTTATAAATGCCTCCTTTGTACTGTGATGGGAACATAATTATAGTCATTTGCAAAGAGCTTATTTGTCTCTCTATTTTATGACAAAGGTCTTTTCAGTTTTGGATAAAAGTATAAAGCTTCAAAATAAAAATCTAAAATCACCACCTAACTCTAAGAACTCACCTCTGGGAGAAAACCAGGACAGAATTTTGTGGCTAACAAAAATCATGCATGTCTCATCAGCCTCCCGAGAACGTATTTTCAAATACAGATTTCAAAAAGCATTATCAAACTGCAAGAAAAAGATACTTCCCCAGAAAGTTCTTAATTATGCAAGTGCTTTGAAGCCTAAGACCACCTTTCTACAATTCTCTCTTCTTGTCCTTATTTTAAATACTTTTATAGAGAGGTTGTTGTCATTTCTTTGTTCTTCAATTGCCCTGTAACAGAATCTCCTTTATATCTACCTCTTCCCACACCTTTATTCTTCATTGGTAATCAGCTCTAGAGTATCTGCCTTCTTGGCACTCCACCAGACTGGAGTACTATATTAAAATCAGTTTTTGCTATTCATACACATAAAAGAAAATACATGCCTCCCAGGGCACTCAAAAAAAAAAGCCATTATGTCATTTAAAGAGAGAAATCACAAGGGTCACAATGAAGGAGAAAGCAAAGAGCTGTGAAGAGCAAAGTCTTAGCGATAACAAGGAGTTATGCATTTTTACAAGCAGGTCAAATACTTGGGAAAAGTTACTAAGTTACAAGAAAGGGCATAGACAACACACTACTTTTGAGGAGAGAAAGGGGCATTTCTGCTTCTAACTGTGGAAAAAACATGCTGGCATTCTGGACCAATATCCTGACACCACTTCTCCAAATCCCTTGGCATTAAGGACAGTTAGATAGGACAGTAGCCTTCCAAGAGAATTAAAGATGTCAAAAGACTTTTGAAATATCTTGGATGTACAAATACACTGTGCTTGCCTTTACAATTGTTGGGGTATCTGTCTCCAGTGGAAGAAGCCCAGGACATCTGCATGTGTAGAGCTTAGCAGCATCCCATCATGTGTAGATCTCAGCAGCATCTGCTACAGCCAAGATAGGAGGTGAGGAGCTGCTTCTTCTGAGAGTAGGAAAGTAATGAGAAAGTTAATCCCTAATATAGGCAAAATGAAACAAAGCCTAACCATTTGGCCAAATTATTTGGAACTGTAGAATCACAATTGTTTATTTCAATAACTGTATCATTTATTCCCCCTCTGTATTATCTGATCCTTTACTCTAACATTTGTTTTTGCAGAGGGTTGCCAAGAGTCAATCCAATATGCTAAAATATCCCTCTTTCATGTGATCATGACTTGAAATCAGAAAGAAATGAGTAATTAAAGCTGAGAATTGCTTTGGCAATTTTGGCGTTACTAAAACCCTTTGTAATAGCAGCAAGTGGTCTCCAAAAATTACCATCAATGAAAATAACAAAGAAAAAGATTATTTCTTGCTTTGCTGCTTAACTGCTTTTGCTCATAGCTTTACATTTGGGATTTCTAAGTTGTGTTTGGACCCATCAGAGCCAGGTCCTTCTTTTTAAATGAGGCTTGAGCTCCCAATGCACTTAGCAACTGCACTCAACTCTCAGATTCACAACCAAAACTGCAGTGATTCACTGACAATGCTTCTTTAGATCAAAAGACAGCTCAGACAGTTGTGAAATCAAACAAGAGTCCTCTGGATCACAGCTGCTCCAGTCTGAGACCTGATTATAGCATTATACTGTGGTTCACATATATTGTCCAAAAACACAGTAGAACTGCTCTTTTTTCTCAGTATATTACTGCATGCAAACACTGTCCTTGTCTCCTTTAGAGTATGAAGATCCATGATAATATCTTCCTGACATGAAGAAAGAAAACCCATTCATTCAGATTAAACAATGACCTAGAAGGACAACATGAAGCAGACTTTCCTACAGTTTTAGACAGAAAGGAAAGAGTTAGCAGAAGAATTGAGAAAGCAAGGTTGTTCTTCCCAATTTAGCTGGAAAAAAAAACCCCATTATTTGTTCATATAATTTGAATTCTAAAGCAGCACATGAGACATTCTACCTCTCCAGCTGAACAATTATCAAAAGGGATTCTTTTGCAACTCAGAAATGGTCTCATTATCTCCGCATTTTCAGGATGCTTTACAGAACATCATTAAAAGGAAATAAGTGTCTACTGCAAATTCATTTTTGTACTTAACATTAGTAACCTTTACAAAAATAATCTACCTGAAGTTAAGAAAAAATTCTAGATCAATAAAAAATGTTTTGATTTCCCGTGGAAATATCTTTTCTGTTAAAAGAAGTGATTTTGTCCTGCTATCACTCTGCAGTTTATTTTTAGCCGTGAATTGATGGGTTACTAGGCTTAATTGTGATACCTTTACTAAAGCAAATAGTAGCATTGATTTTCAAAGTATCAAGGGAGAACACCTCTCCCTCTCACCTGCCCTCAGATTTTGATCTAGTTAAGTCTTGATTATGATTATATAGTAGAAGGCAACACACAGCTGAATTACATTTCAGTCAATACACTTTCTGTGAGCTTCCAGTAAGCACTACATATAGGACAGAACAACATTTTTCAGCGACCAGTTTAGCTTATTTGATAAAATACATAGTTGCAGTTAGCACACATTTATTCACAAAACCAGTAAAATTTTGGCGCAATTTGAAAAAAAAAAAAAAAAAAGGAAAAAAAGAAAGCACTTGAACAGGGATGCTGTTCATCATCATATTCTCTATAGTCCAAATCCAACTTCCAACAACAGAGTTGCTGACTAAAGATTCACATTTGCTAAAGATACTGCTAATGAATTCCAAATAAATGCTCCCTCATCCTAGGGCCAGCCAGCTACTTTTTCCAGTCATATGCTATATACTTCTTATCTGATAATGTTCAAGGAATACTCATCGGTCATATTTGTGAAGAGAAGGTGGTGAAAAAACGGGAAAAAAATGAGACCTCCATTCTAACTGTCCTTCCTGGGGGCTACAGCTTATCTTAGGCTATGACAGCAACTCACCAAGGTTGGATCACAGCTGCCACTCAGACACACAACTTTTTGTGCCATAATCACAGGAGAAAGAAGCAGCAGTACTTTGACAATTTCATTGGAAGACTCTGTCCTCTCAGGAACAGACTTGAGAGTGTTAGCTAGATAGGCATGGGATGCTCCTGGTAAAAACATGATGATCCTAGAGAAACTCAAAAGAGTTGTGAACGTCTTGATTTAGGTTTCTTGATCATCTGTGAGTTTCTTCTGTCATTCTGCACAGAAATGAACACTGTCAGAAGATGAAAGGAGTAATTTTGGTAAGGATGTAAACCAAAGCCAATAATATTTTCATTTTCTTCTTGCCTTTATTTGGAAATAGGCATCAAATACTTCTTTTTGAAGAGGAAATCTAAATCAGTGCTATCTAACAAGCAAGCGCACACCCCCACGCAAAAACAACATCTTGGGGCCAAGTATTTCCAGCTGTACAACAGTCTTACCAGAATTTATCCATCTGGACTGCTTGCCATACCACAATAAGCTTCACTCAGAATAGTCACTCAGTTCTTCAGTCTCTAAAACAAGTTGCCCTGATGCTTCTTTTTTCCTCCTTCCTTCCATCCTTTTTCTTACTGATCCCTAGTTCAATGCTGCTTTTCCAGTTACTTTGGTACTAAGCTGTTGTTGTCACATTTCTGCCTTGGTTTTCAGGCACCATAAACACTCAAGTAGCAAGGATATTAGAACTAAAAATTTATAGCTCTAAGAAATTACAGTTTAAGTTCCTGTTCATCAACATAATCGGATGTTAATAGTAGGGTGTACAGTGCTGGCATTCACATCAGGTACACAACCTATACCTTTGTTGAATATAATTCATTTTCCTGAAGTTCTAATGAAGTTTGCTTAATTTCAGCTTTAATCAAATGTCAAAAGGGTCACAAACTCAAGCAGAGAACGTTTTTCACAGATGGCATTTTGTGAACAAGAACTTTTTTCACATTAAGTGTGATTTTACTTTACTTTATATCTGCCTACATACATTTCTTCTCTATTTGCATTTATTTCTCTTGCAGCTCTTAACTGAAGATGAATGGGACTGAACATAATGTTCTGATTGTCTGCTTGTTCCAGTAACTATTCTTCTCTGTATGACTAACTTTAATGGGTATATAATATATATTTCAAGATAAGTGAAAAAAAACAGTAATTTCAAGATTTTCAAACATGTCTTTGAGGGCTTTCTTTTTTTTTTTTTTTTTGAGTTTCATCTTATGTGAACTTTTCCAGCTGGATATGAACAAGCTGATACACGCTTTTGAGCTATTATGCTAAATGCTATGATCATGTTAAGTATGAGCATTCACTCTTTTGTCAGAAAGTTCTGCCACAGGCATAAGATTAAAAAAGTAAGATAAACTAATAACAGTTCATAATATTTGCTAATCTCCAACTGTCATCCATCATCACAGTCAGTCACTACCAGAACACAAACCGATGCATAGACATTTTCTCAAAATGAAAGTAAATTTCACAATCACTAAATGGCTGCACCACCTTCCCAGAGAGGACTAGTCCAATAATGCTTTTCTCTGTCACATGCTGTGGAGAAAATGGGTCTTCATATAGATATAGAAATAAGCACAATGATAGCCCCCAAGCACAGCAACCTTTTTACTGCCTGCTTTTGGGGAACAAGTTTTACATCAGTATGCCAATAGATCTGACACACAGATGACATCTCAATTATCTTCACAGGAAACCTAGTTTCTATTACAGATTCCTGCCATGAATTTGGTGACTATCACCTTCCAATGAAACAGATTCTACTGTACTCCCATATCAATAACAGATTCTGATGTAGCATGGTCATCCACCAAATGGTAGCTCAGAAGCACCAGTGTAAGCTAAAACCCCATAAATATGGACAGATGAGAACACTCATCTAAGGCACTAAGTCAGATTTTGAAAGAAGTACAGAAACATTGTGCAAGGACTTCATTCAGACTTCTTGTACTAGCCCTGTATTTCTTACATGGCATTCAGGACTATTTTCTAAACCAGAAAGTCATTGAATAATTGCAGCATATATTTTATTGAAATAAATCCTCCTAGAATCAACCATCTTGGTCTTTAAAATCTCCCTGTCCCTGCTAGATGAGGGCATGAGACTATCCTGGAAGAATAACT
>JAVCKT010014504.1:0-31377 GCA_032273925.1 Rhynchotus rufescens
GGCTGCTCCGGGCAGGGTAGGAGCCTGCCGGAGGACACGGCTGCTCCGGGCAGGGGAGGAGCCTGCCGGAGGACATGGCTGCTCCGGGCAGGGTAGGAGCCTGCGGGAGGAGAGGGCTGCTCCAGGTAGGGAAGGCGCCTGCCAGAGGACACGGATGCTTTCCTGGGCTGTTTCTCCTCCTGTGCATCAACCCAGACGCACCGTTAGTCCCCACAGAACAAGCAGTCCGTAAGACACGAGGAGAAGAGCTTGGCTCTGCACAGAAGCAGGTATCAAGCCCTTCTGACTCACAACCCTTCTCCAAGCTCACAAAACGACCGCGGGGCAGGGCCTAGGGCAAGGCGAACAGGACGCCCTGAGGCCTGGGCTCTTCCCGGGCGGTTCCAGCAGCCGAGCTGAGGAGGCATAGGCAGGAGTTAGGGCACGGCACGGGAGCCGGTGGGAAAGGGCAGTCCCTGGCAGCAGCGACAGTCCCACCAAGGATGACACCGTCCCTGAGGGGCCTAATACTCCCACTGATGGAAGAGGAAGCTCAGGACAAGGACATCCAGAAGGGACAGGGCTCAAAGGAACCAGCACAGGTGTCAGAGCCGCCTGGCCGGGGCTCCAGGGGGTCTCTAGAGCGCAGTGCCCCCCAGCAAGCCCCTGTGACGCTGTCTGTGGGGAGGACATCCCGCCTGGCCGCTGCTGCAGCCCCGAGGGCTGCCGGCCACGCCCGGCGCAGCCCCAGCAGCCCCAGAAAGATTCGACCCATGGAGAAGTCCCTCCGCACAGACCTCGGGGCTCTCTTAGGTGTAAGACAGCAGACACAGACCCCACGAGGTGACAACAGGAGGCTCCCCGTGGCAAGAAGGGGTAGGCAACTTGCCAGACGGTGCTGGCCAGACAAGGAAGCTGAAGCTGCCAGGACCTCTCCATGCGACCAGGACAGGGCCACAAGAGCGCCCTCGCCGCGCTCCTCCGGGGCTCTGCAGGCAGCAGCACACCCTGGACGTGCTGAGGCAGCCAAGGGGGCCCTGGGGAGCCTGGGCACCGAGAGCAGTGCACCTGGAGAGGGAACGACCCAGTTCCCTGGAACAGGCAACAGGCTACGACTCCTAACAGCCACAAGGCAATCACTCCCCTCTCACACTGCATGGAGAGATGGAACCTGGATCCTTGTTCCCGAGACATTAATCAAATGCAGACTCAGTTTAATGACGTTAACAGTCATCCTTAGCTTTCAGAATCATTCAAAGGCTTTCTAGGGAGGTTGTTTGATCTCAGGCTTTTTGTTCCCTTTTTGGCAGTATTTTAGAGGGTCTGTAATGTTTGAGAAGCTTCATGTTCAGAGGAGGAAAGGAATCACAGAGCTAATATTACTACTGTCTATTAGCTTTTTCATCTCAGTCAAACTTAAATTAGATGCACAAAACTTCAGGACGATGTGAGCGGCACAGACAGCCCCATTTAGGATATTGATAGTTACAGAAGAAAGCAAATCACGACCCTGTCTCGCTCAAGCTGCCAAGGTGCTCACCAAGTCTCTCAGAAATAACACTGAAAAGCAATGAAGGCGCAGGGTATGAATGAAGCTGTGCCGGGCAGGGCGGCACTCATGGGACGGGCAGGACGGGCCCTGCTGTGGCTGCAGGAGCCGCTCGCCCACAGCCCCACCAGGCGGGAAGCACAGCCTTCCCGAGCGGGGCAGCAGTCGCTGTTGTCTCTCGGCTCCTTGTTGTGCAGCCAGGCAGGGCTGTGAGTCCGTGGTGCTGCGTGGGGCTCTGCCCCTGCCCGCCTGGCAGGCACCAGGCGCACCAAGAGGGGCTGCCGAGCGCTGACAGTGGCGGGCAGGGGAGCCCCAGCAGGGCTGCGGAGCGGCCCGGGGGCCAGGGCTGCTGGTGCCAGCCGCAGGAGCTGCGGAGCCGTGTTCTGGGACACGGGCTCTGCCCTGGCGCACGGAGCTGAGCGGCGGCGCTGGACGAGCACGGCCCAGGCTGCTCCACGGGCAGGAGTGGAGCCTTCCTCTACCCGTGGGGCCCCTCCTCATCCCTGCTCAGCCTGGCCCCAGCAGCTTGGCAAGCGGCTCCTCTGAGGGCAGGGAGGGCCTCGAGTGGCAGCGCGGTCAGGAGGGCGGCAGGACGGACGAGCGGCAGCCGCTCTGCCCTGCGCCCCGGCCCGCGGCGGGCGCCTCTCCGGCACTGCGGGCACAGCAGGAACCCGGCTCTGGCGCTGCACTGCACACCACAGGCACTGCCTAGCACCAGTGACACACCTCAGATATAGCCACACCTCTGTCCTCTTGCCTCTAGGCACTGAACTGTCCCATCAGCTCTCCACACTGCTGCTATTAGCACTACCATTACTATTATACTTTCCAGTCATCTATCACACTTACTGTGCAGCAATATCAGCACCGTTCAGGATGCTAATTAGCACCAGCGAGGATAATTATATATATTTATGGAGATTTATGCAAGCTCTACCACAAGCCCTCCCCACACGCTGGCTGCGTCCCAATGCGGGTGCCAGTGGCTACAGCTCCTCAGGGCAGCCTGCGCTCAACATCCATGGCCCCAGCGGCAAAGGGGGCCCCACGTGAACAGCCTGGTGGGGCCACAGCCTCCCTGTGAGCAGCCGGTGCCAGGCCACGGCTTCCCTTTCTTTTCTCTGTTTTCAGTTTCCAGATGCCATCGAATGCGAGGCCACGCCGGGCGCCCGCGCACGTCCCGCACTGCACGCCAGCGTCACGGGCGGCACTTTCCTCCCTTCGCTGTGGGAGCTCCCGCCGCCTGGTGCCGTGTCGCGCTGTGCCGAGGAGGCGGCGGCGCTCGGCTGCCTGCGGCGCTGCACGTGCCTGAGCATGCGCCCGGCCCGGCCCGCAGCCGCAACCCGAGCAGCACCGCCGGCTAAAGCCAGGCATCGCACAGCAGCCGCCCCGGGGTCTCTTGCTACCGACAAGGGCAGCCCTCCTGCACTCCCCCTGGCTGGACCTGCTCTGCTGAGCTCTGCAAGGATGCGACTTGAGGCACTTTCCCCTAGAATGGCTCTGAGGAGCCTGGGAGACCCCGCTCCTGAAGCATCCTTGGGAAGCAGCTCCAAATTGCTGCTCCTTCACATACACCTCGACAGCAGTGTCCAGGTGCGGCCAAGGGCAGGGCCAGCACTGGGGACGCTGCCTTTGGAAACCAGTGGCCAGGGAGCCAGGCACCACATTCCAGGGCCTCTGCATCCCAGACGGCTCCAGGCACCCAAATCCTGGTGTCATCCCCACCGAGGGACGGCTCCAGGCACCCGCATCCCAGTGCCTCTGCACCCAGGAGGGCTCCAGGCACCCAAATCCTGGCATTATCCCCACCCAGGCAGGACTCCTTGCCCTCTGCCCTCCCCTCCTGCCTCCCTCCCCCAGCACGGGGCAGGAAAAGCCCCTTGGGCCTTGTGAGCACAAGAGGGAAAGGTCCTTAGTGGCGCACGGAGCTGCCCAGGCAGCGGGGCCAGGACGTGGGAAGCGGGCCACAGCGGGCCACGGGAAGGGGCGCCCGTCAGCGCGGGGACATCCCTCCTCACGCAGCACCCGGTGCTGCCCAGCTGCGGGGTTAGGCCCCGGGGGGGATATTCCCTGGCCTTGCGCAGGGCGGGTGCAAAGCTGCTCTGCACCAGGCGCTGAACGTCTCCGTTGGCCTGCGCTGCTGCTCCCCGTGCTGCAGGCTCCGCACGCCAACGGGGCTGGGGCCCAAGGCACCCCAAGACCGCACGCAGGGAGCTGCCCAGCCTCGGGCCCAGCTGCATAATTAACATGCGTAATTAACCGCCGTTTTCCTTCCGAAATTACTTTAGAAGAAGTTAGCAGAAAGCACCTCTAATTTTAGTATGCAAAATTCTAATTACAGTATGAATTTTTTATTTCTTAATTCTTTGCCATTCTTACCCTCTGGGTACTGAAATATAATTAATTCTGCTTTACTTTTTCTAATAGATTTATGTGTATTATCATATATATTACATTTTCAGTTCTGCAACTTTCTCTCCTTTATTGCCTCCCACGCCGACAATGTGCACTTCATTAAAAGCACGAAACCACCAAGCTGCAATCAAGACGTAATTGCACGCATTTGTGGTATAATAACACGGATGTTTTTCCTGTTTTATGAGGGCAAGGCCTGCTGTGCGCGCAGCTCGGGGCAGCCTCTCCACCCCGCCGCGTGGTCCAGGCCGCGGCGCTGCCGGGCACTGCGCTCCCAGGGGCAGCGCTGCCCTTTCCGGGGCGCCGCAGCCGCCCGGAGCCTTCGGCAGGGGAAGCGGGAGGTTCCCTGCCCTGCTTTTGGGCACCCTTCCCAGGGGAGCCCACGGAAGGAAAGCAGCGTTCTGGGGCGGCGTCAGCCGCCACGGCACCGACCCTTCCGTGGCGGCGGAGCAGAGCGGCGGGGCCCACCAGCTCACGCTTCTTTTTCTTTCTTTGCCCTTTTCTTAAGGGCCTTCACATTTCAGCACTCAAGCTGAAACACTTTCCCAGTTCAAACAGATTTTTGTTCAAAGCTCAACCTAATTAAAACAACAAAGTAATTCTAAAATGATCAAAAAGGAGCACATTAATTGATCTTCGCCATTGCTTTATCGTATGAATTTGCAGAGAGTAAAGGTATTGAAGATTCTGACATTTCAACTGGGAAAAGCACGTTAGTTTATCTAAATGGTTTTAACTGCTCAGTATTTCTTTCAGAGTGAAATATTTTTATCATCTCAGAAACTGCCTCCAATCATTAAAACAGCATTTTTGCCACGATAAAGCCCTTGATCTTCTTAGTTCATATCACTTTGCTCTGCAACCCTTTTGCCTGTGACTTCCCCTTGGCGCTTTTGTTATGCAAAACACTATTAATATTTTTACTTCTGCCTGTGGCTGCAGGGTTTCTAAGTATTTTAAAAGTAGGAAAAAGGAGAGCCCAGCAGCAGGTCCTGCTCCCGTGCACGCAGAGCCAGGGCAGCGCAGGGGCTGCCCCGGCCCGTGGGAAGCGCCGAGGGAAGGGGCCGGCCCGACGTGCGTGGCGGCAGCAGGGCCCCGGGGGAGGCTGCTGCTGCGCGGGGCTGCCGTGCTGCATGCACTGCAGCAAAGCACGCGGGCCCGGCAGAGGCTGCAGCTCCAGGGCCCTGCAGAGGCTGCAGCACGTAACCTGCACAGAGAGCAGGGCGGGAGGCAGAACCAGGCCTGCTAGAACCAGGGAGCTGCCCTGCTAGTGCTCCCCAAAGAGCCTCCGCAGCCACTCCCAGGCAGCTGCTTCCCTTCCTGCCATTTCCCTTTCACTCCCTGCTCCCGTAGCCTGGTTCAAACACCCACCCCACGAGGGTGGCAGCCAGGTCTGCCCTGCCTGACCCTGCGCGGGGCTCCTCGCGGGCAACCCCTTCCCACCCGCCCGGCACAGGCGGGTGCATTTCGGAAAGCTTCCCTCCTCATCCTCCTTGCAGCGCGGAGGGAGGCCCTGCCAGCGCCTGTCACTGCGTCCGGGCATGGAGGCCACTGCCCTGCGCCCTGCGGCCTGTCGAAAGGAGCTGGCTAGCAAATGACCTTAACTGAATGTTTAATGGATCCACAAGTGCCTGCCAGCTTGCCTAGCGGATGGAAAGGCAGCGGGGCCACAGCCACAGCTCAGACTTGTGCAGACCAGGAGGGCAGAACAGCACAGAGCTGCCAGCAGCAGCGCCTGGCTCCGCACAGAGCAGCGCGCACAAGCTAACGGAGTCAGGAGGGAGGAACTGCATGAGACAGGGCAAGATCCACCTCATTCATTAGGAGAGGCTGTGCAGAAGAGGAGGCCGGCACTGCTGGAGAGCCTCATTACAAAGGAGAGCCGCCCTCAGATTATCTAATTTACACTTAGATCCAGGCTTAATTACACTGGATTAGCCAAAACAGGAGACCCCTTTCAGAAAATAACGAGCTTCACACCTGACACTGAGAGCACCAGTGCTGAATTCAAGGGTGCTCTGACACTTAATCAGGCAATTTTATTTTCCTTCTGCTCCTGAATTAATTAAAAGAAGAAATTATCTACAGCATTAACGCTGTTAAGACTGAAGCGGCTCCCTGGTGCTTTGCAGAAGGCGAGGCCTGGGGTTCTGCTCTGCCTCGGCGTGGCAGACTGGATGCGAGCCCAAAGCCTGGCGGCTGCCGGGCAGCACAGCACAGCGCAGCAGCACAGCACAGCGCTGCAGTGCAGCACGACCCAGCCCAGTGCAGCACAGCCCAGCGCAGCATAGTGTGGCCCAGCCCAGCGCAGCCCAGCCCAGCCCAGCCCAGCGCAGCGCAGCCCAGTGCAGGACCGGGCTGCAGAGCACAGCGCAGCAGCGCAGCACAGTGCAGCGCCGCAGCACGGTGTGGCAACGCTCCCGCTGGAGCACGAGCTCACCGCGCCCCTCACACCCTGGAGCCTCTGGGCGCGAGGGAGGATGTGACCCTCGGCAGAGGGCCCTTTGGGAACCTCTCTGTGCACCCTCGGGCTGCAGATGCCCTGGCGGCACCAGGACCTGCTGAGCATTCCCACTGCTGGAGATAATGAGGAATTTGGTCAGGGAACAAAGCCAGGGACCCAAAACCCCACTAGCTGAACAAATCATTCCAGTATCAGTCTTGTTTGTTTGATGGCAAGGTAGGACTGCAGAAAATTAACCTAAGATGCAGCTTCAGCAGTATATATTGAACTGAGAGATGCCAAAAATGAAAAGGCATCATGAGGGCCTCCTAGAGCCCGTTCCACATGAGATGAGGGCACCACCTGAACACGGCTTCTCCCTCCCGGAGCAAAGCGTCGCCCAAACCACAGCGTAAGCGCCCAAAGCTGCTTACGTTCGGGTAAACCCCATGCAGACACGGGACACTGCACAGTAATTATTTTGTTTTCTGCCCCTAAATATCGTCTGCCCTTAAATATACTAAATTGTGAACTAGGAAACCAAACCCCAAAAGCACCTCTGATTGTGAGTGAACTCATGTAAATGCAACACTGCCCGTTCAGGAAGTGTTTGCACTGCACTGGTGAAGCTCAGCATGCAGAGGCCCAGGAGCTGCAGGGCCCTGTGCTCTGGTGTCCCTGCTGCAGCCGCGGTTGGACTGGGGGATCTCTCGCGGTGCCTTCCAGCCGCAGCACCGCTGTGGGTCTGACTGCAGGGTTTGTACTGGGTTTGTACTGGGAGGCCGCTCCCCTGGTGACCTCCATCACAAGTAGGGTGCCAAAAGGGACCAGAATGAGGACTGGAGGCTCCACCTTCATCCCTCACCTGGCCCACACTTCTCCAGTCAGATTTGCTCTTCATCCTTTTCCCTGCAGAAGGGGAAATGAAACCCAGGAGAGGGAGTGAAGGGCAGCCCTGAAATAACTGAAAGCACCAGACACAGTAAGTGAGCGATGGCAGGGTCACCCAGGCTGCTCCCCCGCTTCCATGATGCACTTGAGGTCACTGGAATAACCTGGACTGGACAAACAACCCCAAGCTTCACACCAGTTCAGCTGGCACATCAGTTTTAAACACACACAGCATCTTTCACCTACACACATTTTTCCTTCCCCCAAGGCCATCCTATCATCTCCCAAGTGTGCTTCTGGTATATATGGCAATTAATGTACAGGGCACTTTGATGGGCTCTAGAAAACACTGTGAGGTCTGCAGCAAATTGCACCTGCTGCTGCTTTCTGGCAGTTCTTGCTTGAGGAAAACCTGTTGTTTGAGTTATTGGCAGCTCTATTCTGCTTGCCCTCACTGCGACTGCTGAGCAGAAACCAGGGCTTCGAGCACAGCACCCAGCGCAAATGAGCAGGACTGCATCTCTGAAGGTGAAATGGAGAAAGGAGAGAACACTGGAGCCACGGCGAGTATTCACGGGAGGCAGGTAAGGAGAGATTCGCTCTCCGATGACTCAGAGAAACAAAGCGCAGGTGCTACAGAAACACGAGGTCTCTGCAGATCCGGGGGCCCCACGGCACCAGGCGGGATCACGCGGCCCCGAGCACCAGCGAGCCCCTTCTCCGGAGCCCCCACATCCCGAAACCGCACGGTCACGGCCTCCCCGCGAGCCCCCTGCCTCCGCACCCGCATCCTGAGATCACGCAGCCCCCAGCATCGGCGAGCCCCTTTCCTGAGCACCCACATCCCAAGGGAGCACAGCCCAGGCCTCCCCGCGATTCCCTTCTCCTGCGTCCTCACAACTCCAGGCGGAAGGGCCTCTGTTCTGGTCCAATACTGCCCTTTTTGCTTACAGAGGAGACTCTGCAGCTTAACTGATGTGTACGGTGTGAGCATATAGCAGTGCTAGGAGTCTGCAACAGGAGCAGAGGGGAAGGCAGAGCTGGGAGCGCGGCCGTGGGGAATCCACCTCCGGCCAGCCCAGCAGGTCGCTGCCGCCGCGGCCAGGCCCTCGCTGCAGGGCTCAGGGTCTGCGTTCCCGCAGCGAGCACGGACACGCGCGCGGCTCTCGGCTTTCACCAGGCCACACCAAAGAGCAGCACCAAAACCACAGCGACTCATTCAGGGACGGGTGAAAAATCAGGAGGAAGCAAAGGGAACGGTCCCTTCTCCGAGCCCCGTGTGGCCCTGGGATTTTCGGCCAGGGTAACCAGCAGAGGCTGCAGGGACGGGCAACAGCCAAGGCGGCCGGAGCGGGACGGCCTGCGGGCAGCAGGCAGCCCCTCGGGGCACCGGCCCCGAGCTCCAGGGCAAACACGGACCGGGGCCCTGCATCCCGATGTGGAGGACAGCCCCTGCCGCGCGGGCTCTTCCAGCGCATCCTGCCAAGCGCTTTCCACTCCTCTGAAGAACCTTTTAATATTACAAGCAAATAAGCAAAAAAAGAAAAACAAGAGAAAAAGGAGCTAATGCTCCTGCGAGTCATGGTTAAATCCATGCAATGTTATTGAAAAAGATGGCAGAGCAAAATTATTGTGAGGCAGACACTTGAGCTTCTTTACTTAAATGCGAATACATAAATTCATAAGTAAATCTAGTTTCACAAAGAAGAATTTCCTGGGCTTTTCAGCCATAACATAAACATGGGGAAAAAAAAAGCCAGAATGATTGATCGAACCCTTAATATGAATAAAACCCAAGGAACCTCGACACGCACTGAAGGGAACTCTTAGAGAGGAGCCCTTGGTACCGGGGAAACTGAAGTTAGACATGAAAATCCACGGGAGGAACCTCAATGAGGAGGAGGCTTCTCCTTCCCAAGTGACCTCAGCAACACTCAGGTGTCTGGCCGGGCTGGAGAGCCCAGTCCCTGCACGAGCCTCCTCCTGGCAGCCCCGTCCCCAGAAGCTGGGCTTTGGTTTCCACCAGGAGTGGTTATCAGCAGAGGTAACTGCCTGCCCAGGCCAGTGCCCACGCGCTGCTCAGGACAGCCTCCAGGGTACTGCAGTAATTCATGGAATATATAGAAATATATCACTGCAAAGCCCCAGAAGATCTCTCTAGCATGTAGAATAAGTTACAGGATAGGACTTAAACTCTCTTCATTTTGGCTGTAATAATCAAATGTGAAGTTCTGTCAAGTAGAAGACTTCATATTAAAAAGATGAAAACTAATTTCAGGCCTGTATTTTCATTATAAATATATAATCTCAGAGCAATATTCAGAAGAGAACATGCATAATTTCCAAGAAGAGCAGGAGACGGGGTGTAACAGAAAGCGGAGCAGTGCCGAAGCCCGGGACGTTCCCGCCAGGAGCTGGCCCAGGCTCGCTGAGACACACAGGGGCCAGGCGGATAGGAAAGGAGGACATGTGTGGGCCCTGCTGGCCAGGGCTAAAGCCATGAAATTCGCCCTTCTCAGCGGCGGGTGCTGCTTGTTGTAGCAGCGCCCATGGCTGCTACCCACAGCCCGTGCCCACAGCTGGCGGGCCGTTTTATTATCGTGTGTGTTGTCAGAGAGATGAGGGACGCGGGGGTTGGAGGGATCCAAGAGGACAAGGACAGACTGGTCTGCGAGATCCGCAGCCCTCTGAAAAGCACATGGGGAAAAGCAGCTTGTGGCCAGCGGCGAGAAGCTGCAGAGAAGCTGAACTGCAGGGTAATCAAAATGAGGTTAATGAGAACTTCAGCTCTGAATGTGCTCGGAGCTACAGCCCAGCACACGCTCACGGCAGCATTTGAAGCCCCCCACCTTAATGCGCCAGTACCAAGGGCATCCACTGGACATCTGGGTTGCACCCACAGGCATGCACAAAACCACAACCTCTCCATCAAAGCCAGGGTACTTGTTTCATTCCTCCCCTCTGCCTCCCCACCATACAGACCTGCTGGAGAAATTTCAAATTCTTGATCCTTTATTCTTTATTAAGGAAATATCTTTAGAGCTTTTTCTCGCTCAACCATAAACATAACTTGAATTGTATCTCATAAAACTAAACTAAGCTATTGCAACATGCAAACAGGAGTAATGAAATCTAGGTTCTCCCAGCTTTCTTTCAACCTTTCATTAATTTATGGATATTCAGAAGTTTAAAATACAAGAGGAAGGTGCTTGTCACAGATTTCTTTTAAGTGTGAGATCAAAACAACAAAACGTCCGTAGGTTATAAAGGCACGATGCAAGATGGACAGATTCTGTAGTAAGAAAGCCTATCACTTCTTCCAGCTTAAAATTAGAAGAGGTAAAATCTGCCTGACAGCGAACTACGGCAGCGAGCGATAGAAGGAGCGTACAGGAGGCCTGAGCGTTTCCCCGCTGGCTGCGGCGGCCGCCGGGCAGCGACAGCTCCGCTGGGCTCGCGAGGGCAAGAGGCCGCTGCCTCCCTAGCAAGTTGCCTGTTTTCTTGCAGGCACTTTCTACCACAGGTATTTAAATGTTCTCAACTTGTACTTAACAGAAACGTATAAGAAACCTCCCAGTTACCATCCGCTCTTTTAAATGTCAAACCAATCAAGAGGTTGAAGGAGGAGAATTAAAGCCTATTCTCAGAAGAGCACACTTACTCACCACGTGTCACTGACCTTCAAGGGAAGAGCGGCAGAGCACCACTTTTTCCAGCACATACCCTGGCTCCCATCATTTCACTTAAGAACCTACCAGATGAACTAAAAACTGTGAGGTCTGCCGCAGAAATGACTTTGAAAATGCACTCAGATTTAATCTAGGTATCTAGCTAAAAATGTGGTATCTAATGGATTCTACCTTCAATATCTCCTCTGTGACTTAGATTAGCTACAAGATAATTAAAGGGAAGGGAGGTGGGAAGGAAGGGCAGAAACCAGAGCCATTATTAGTGGAGCAGTTTGCGATGTCTACAAACCAGCAGCACGAGAAACTGCCCTGCTCCTGGTGTGTTACACTCGGGTGTGAATCCCTGCTCCCGACAGGGCTCCTGGTGCTCCTTGCTTTTCCCCTTACCTTCCTTCCTCCCACATGCTCACAGGAAATCTTCCCAATATTTAGTCTGAAATTATCCTTGGCCCTTTCATTCCAGATGCCTGGAAAGGCCTTTGCAGGGTCTGGAGGGAAAAGAGCAGTGCCCAGGAGGCAGAGGCCCAGCGCAGAGCGCAGGTCCAGCACGAGTCTCCTCTCTGTCCCTGCCGTTCCTGCAGCCCAGGGCTGCAGAATTCCCTTTGGCCATTGGCCTCGCCAGCATGTGCACGGCATGGGGAATGGCACGGGGAAGGGCTGCACGACTGGGAGCGGGCAGGAACGGGTGCACATTGGGAGCCAGGGAAGGGCTTCGGGCTTTGCATATGCCCGGACAAGCCTGGGGGCAGTGGGATCCAGCCCTGCTGGGAGGCCCTGCCCTCTACAGCCCTGAACCTCGAATCCAAAGTCTTTGGAATAAGCAAAGTGGAAGCAGGGAAATACAGCCTGTCGGCACCGAGACCCTGACAGTCAGTAAGTGCTGGGGAAAAAAATGAACCGTCAGAAATGATTTCAAGAGCTGATATGGGAGGATGAACAAAGGGGACAGAAGAGAGAGCTCAATTAAACCAAGATTTAGCAGTCTCTGCTGCCACTTACTTGCAGATACGCCAAGAGAGCTGTTAAACTTTCAGACAAAACCACTTTTAATAAATTTAATTTTCATTTACCACCCACCTCCTGGTGACAGATGAGAACCTGTCACAGAGCCATAGCCGGACACGTCCAGCTGTGCAGAGAAGCTTGTGCACGCACCGGCCATCCTGCTGCGCTGCCTGCCCACGCTGCACACCCGCACGCAGGCCCTGTCTGCCTGTACCGCACACCCGCACACAGACCCGGTCTGCCTGTACCACACACCCACACACAGGCCCTGTCTGCCTGTGCCGCACACCCACACACAGACCCTGTCTGCCTGTGCCGCACACCCGCACGCAGGCCCTGTCTGCCTGTGCCGCACACCCACACACAGACCCTGTCTGCCTGTGTCGCACACCCGCACACAGCCCCTGTCTGCCTGTGCCGCACACCCGCACGCAGTCCAGCGCACCCAGGGCACACACCTGCACACCCGCCTGTGCCGCACAGCCGCCTGCTGCACAGCTGCACACCAGTACAGCCAGCTGCCCGCACAGCCACCTCCCCACTGGATGATCTCTAGGGGTCCCTTCCAGCCTCTGCCATTCTGGGATTCTGTGAGATTTCAACCGACACAATTTTGAAGAGTTTCTCTCTCAGTCCATTTTTCTAGTGTTAAGTTACAGCGTGCTGTGGCTCCTGGCCATGCTGTCCGGATGTCCGGATGCTCCCGGCCCCTCATGGCAGCCCGGCCCGTGCTCCGGTGCCAGAGCTGGGCCTTCTTGTGCTTCGTGCCTCAGCATCCTGGCTGCCAGCCCGGCTGCAGAGCCTCGTGCCCGCCTGTGCACGGCACAGGAGGCGTCCGGGCCACGGGGCTGCATGTGGGGCACCGGGCAGCGCTGCCCTGCCCCGCGCTCACCTGCCCCCGGAGCGGCAGGGCCACCCTGCGCCTGGCCGCCCTGGGCCTTGCTGCTCGTGCCGAGCACAGACCCGGTGGCGCCGCAGGGCCTCCCTCCGGCCCCTGCCTGCCCCTGCATCCCCGTCGCCCCCTGCACCCTCGGGGCCGTGCCCCAAGGCCTCGTCTGCCCAGGCTGAGGACGGCCTGGCGGCGCGGGCTGGGGCGTGCCGAGGCCGAGCCCCGCAGCCAGCCCGGCACAGAGGCCCGCAGCCCTTCCCACCGCGGCGCCGTGCGCCCCGGCCGTGCCCGTGCTCTGCCCGCACCGCCTGCACCGCGCGTCGAGGTGCTCCGAGCACCCGCAACGGGCCGCCGGGAACAGGCGAGGGCCAGCGCGCCTGCCCAGGCACGAGGGAACCTGCTCCTATTTCAACTGCAAGTTTTATTTAAAACTATTCACTATAAATCAGTTGGAAATTTTAAGAGAAAACAAAGCTTATTTTAATGGCAAATTCTAAAATCTCCTCTTTTCTAATCTCTCGGGCAATATTTATCTGTTTGGGAGAACATTCATAATGATTATGCTAATGAAATCAATTCATGACAATTACTTAATTTCTGCTATTCTTGGAATTAAAATTTTATATTTTCTCCTAAATCAAGCAATTGATCCACACATGAATTAGCATTATACCAGCTCACAAAATCCACACACTAATTGAATAGCTAACCAAGTGTACAATAAACCTCACACCTTAATATTGTACTCGTTAAAACTGCTTAATTAGATTTTGCTCCTTGCATAAATAGCGCTAAGTGCAGACCACTTGGTTTCACTTTTCCTTTAGCTTTATTTTCAGGGCCCGTGAACAAAAGAGGGAAGCGTTTCTCAGATGTCTTTGCTGTATCGGGTAGGGAGCTGGCTGCGTGGCAGGGCGGGGGCGAGTGTTTAGGTGTCCCGGCAGGTCCAGGCACAGGAGTGTGGCCGCTGGGCTCCTGGCACCTGGGTCTGGCTGCGGTTCACTGCGGGCACCGCGACGTCCCGGGGAGCTGAGCACATCCCCTGGCTCCGGGGTCGCTCCCTCCCGTTGCTGCATCCTGCCTCCCTCCTGCCCTTCCCTGCCCGGGAGACACCCCGCCGCGCAGCCACGGTACCAGCCCCACCGCACGCTCTGCTCCGGGCCACCAGGCGGGCAGCGGCGGGGCCGGGGACGCAGCGGCGGAGCAGCAAGGGCCCCGGGACCGGGCTCCTCCTGTGCTGACACCTCTGCCGGGGCCCAGGGCTGCCCCACGCAGCAGCAGTTGTTGCCCCTGCCCATCCACTTCCATCTCCGCACACAGTGTGACTGGGGTAGCAGCCACGGAGCTGTTATCTCTGCAGTGAGACTATTATAAATTCATTTCCACCATAACATCTTATCGGTGCTGCTCACATTAGCCATAAACATTTGATGCGGTGCAGTAAAGCTGCTGCGCACAGCGGCAGTTTCCCCAGCATAAACCCCCCGGACACTCGGAGGACAGCGCTCAGCCGTGCGCAGAACACGGGGCCAGCTACGGACGCATTTTAGTGAGGCTCGAAAAATGCAGCCAAGCAAAATACAGCAAGCTGAGAAACACTTTTTGAAACTAGATGCATATTTTGTTTTTTTGTCTATGCAAATACTCTTTGTGCAAACAGTGCACATGTGGACTAATTAATATGAAACCTGTCAAGCTCAATGGATATTGAAATGTTTGCGTTGGAAGGAAGCAGTAAGGGAACATAAGGAGACACTAGCACGCAGTGGAGCTGGAGCCCACGCGCCAGAGCAGAGCCATCCTCAGCAGCTGCAGAGGGTACAAGTGCCTGCTAAGCGGCTGCTGCTGGCCCAGGATAAGCGATTCGCATTCCCAGCAGGATTCCTGCACTGGCATTCCCAGCAGGATTCCTGCATGCCTCTCCTGTGCCCAGTGACCCTTTGAAGAAGGTGTTTGCGGTCACTGGGTGAGAAATGCGCAGGAGGCTGGAGCAGGCCTGAGTGCCCAGGACCTTGGCACTCAGTAGCAAGCATTGCTCAGGCTGGAGGCATGTCCGTGTCCCCAGGGGTGAGCGGCACACTGGCCATGGCAGGAGGCCCCCAGCCCGCTCCCCACTGGGCCAGCGCAGGTCCCGCTGGCCGCTCCCTCGGGCCTTCCTCGTGCCCCTGGGCACGCTGCAGCCATGGAGGCTCCTCGGCGCCCTCACACCGTCCGCCCTGGGCTCAGTTTGCTCTAAGGATTCTCTCTCCTTCTGTATTTATAACCCTAACTTGAGCAGAAGAAATTAGTCCTGAGAAAAAACGGAACTCTATTAAAATAAAGGCTTCCAAAATAAAATTAAAAATAAACAATGTAAAGAGGCGATAAATTTTGGCACCAGTTTGGTAAAAGTCTGATTTACACTTTGCATTTGGCGGATTATTTTTGGCTTCCAACAGTCAAGACCTGCAACCACTTAAAAAATTTTATTGGCTAAGCCAATCGACCTGCCAACATTAAGCACAAGGTATTTAACAGCATTAACCACCCCATTATCCATTCCCTCACTTATCATGTTCTCTTGTATGTGGAGTTTTATTGTGCTTTGGCTTCCAGCCCTATTAAATGCCGGTGAAATCTCTGTCTTAGAAGATCAAACATATCAGACTGCTAAAGACAGAGGCAAAAGGAATTTAGATTATATTTAAATCACAGATTTGTCATTTAAACTGCTAAGGCCATTAATTTGAAGCCATGATATGCCCATCATTTTAATTTGGGGTTCATTTAAGTGATATGAACATAAAAGAAGCAATTCTCAGGCTTTTCTTTATGGTATCACAGAAACGCACCGCAGAACTAAGGGATGTTGCAGCCAGCACCCCTCAACTTTGCTGCAATTTAGCAGAGATATAATTAACTCAGTCTCACAGCATTGGCTTGTTCTGTGTGACGCAAAATAAATTCTGAAAATAGCATCTCTCTAACAAAATACTGGTGAAAGCTTAAAGGGGACTTGGTAAGCGGAGCGGCTGCACCCTTATATCCCCTGGCCAGGCGCAGGGAGCATCCCGCTCCTCCCCACCGGGCTGGGGAACACGTGGGCTCCCGAGGGGCTTCTCCCTGTGCCAGGGCACTGGGGAACATGCCACCACCCCAGCGTTGGCCCCGCTCCCGAGGGGCTTCGCCCTGTGCCAGGCGCCGGGGGATGCGCGGTGCCCGCGCTGCCGCTCTTGGCTGCAGCCAAGGCCACTCACAGCCTGATGGCACACAACGGGCTGCGTCTGCAGAGCCCTCTGCGCTGCCACGCAAGGTCCCTAAAGGGGCACCTGAATGTTTTCTCTCTCAGTTGCAGGGCACTTCAGCAGGACACAGACAACTCAGTGGGAAGCCAGACCACCAAATGGGAGAATTACTGCACATTATCTTAGTCCCTTCCCAAGGGAAGAGCAAGTGTTTTCCCCACTTGTCTTCATGCTGAGGGGACGCAGTTGAACTTGGCTGAGCCAAGAGCGCTGTTTCACACTGTTAACTGTTCATACTGATAAGTGGTTCCTATGTCACTGCTGCTAGGCTTCCCCCGCTGCAAACGCCTTCGGAAGGAGCTGCTGTCCCCAGCCCAGGCTGCAGCAGGAAGGTGCCTGGGGCAGCGGCCTGGCACCTGGTTCGGTTCAGCCCGGGAAGCCAGGCTTGTTCGGACACGTGCCTCTCCTCCCTGCTATCCGCAAGGAGAAGGAGCCCCCCCAGCCACAGTCCTGCTGCCTCTCCTGAACGGAAGACCCAACAATTAGCAGTCTCTGTTAACGCAAGGACCAGCACCTGAGGCTGCCACACAAATCTGCACTTCTCACACCCCAGGTGCTTGCAGAGCCGCATTACGGGCTGTGCCTCGAGCAGCACCGGCATCCGGGCAGCACCTGCTCTGCAGCGCCGCTGGCTGCTTTGCTGCAGGCCCCGCTTCCACCGCCGCCCTCCCAGGCTCAGTGGATCTGCAGAACCCCCTGCTTTGGTGCCCTTTTCTATGGTGACTTGCTCTGAATTGCATAGTTTTGAAACTCGTCTTGAGGTAAGCACTTCCCCAATCACCAATTTAATACAAAATCCCCAATCTCCAATTTAATACAAAATAATTTCAATTGCTCCAACTCTGTGGAGATACTGCAAAACCTCACTGCAAAGGAAAAAAAAGTGATGGCTGTTGCTACAAGCCAAGGCACGTCTTGGTGTCATGTGCTGTCAACATGAGACTCACCCTCAGCTCCGATGGACACCAGGGGCTGCAAACACCATTCAGTGCTTACCCAAAAGTGCCAGTAGCTTTTATTGAAATGAATCCTCTGATCACATTAGAACTTTTATCCTTATATAGATCTCTTTTTAATTAAATTTAAAATAAGATGATTGCCCACTTCAGTCATTCAGGTTCTGCAGGGGGCATACAGTAACAACCCTGGTTACCCAACACGGGAGTTGCCATATGCAGCATTGCAGATTGAGCCACAATGGGAGCCATTAAAAATCAGAAGCTGAGGAGACACCAGTCCTGGCTTTGCCCATTCACCATCTTTAAAAGACTCTTTAGAAACTTTCAGAGGGGAAATGAGCCGGGTATGCCGGCTACAGAAATAGAAGCTAATGGTGAGGTGGGGGGAGGCAGCCCGGCAGCGCTGCGGCGGGCAGGGGCTGGGCGCCGGGCAGGCAGCGTCTCGTGCTGCCAGCGTCTCGCGCTGCCCTGTGTGCAAGTTGCTGCGCTGGTGCTGCGGGCCACGGGGCGCTCCGTGCCGCGCACAGCGGGGCAGGCAGGGCAGGGTGTGCAAGTGGCTGCATTGGTGCCCACAGGCCACGGGATGTTCCGTGCCGCGCACAGCTGGGCAGGGCAGGGCAGGGTGTGTGAGTGGCTGTGCCAGTGCCCACAGGCCACGGGGCGCTCCGTGCCGTGCACAGCGGGGTAGGGCAGAGCACGTGTGCCGCAGGGTGCTCCGTGCCGTGCACAGTGGGGTAGGGCAGGGCAGGGTGCGTGAGTGGCTGCACTGGTGCCTGTGGGCCACGGGGCGCTCCACGCCGCGTGCTGCATGCCGCAGAGCAGGGCAGGGTGCGCAAGTGGCTGTGCCAGTGCCTGCGGGCTGTGGGGTGCTCCCCCCACACATAGCGGGGCAGGGCAGGGCATGTGGGCCGCGGGGTGCTCCGTGCCGCATGCCGCAGGGCAGGGCAGGGCGTGCGAGTCACATTATTAAAGGGCTCAGTTAAAGTCCTACTTTTCTATTCCTTCCACTTGAAACACCATCCAAATAAAGTACTTCACATTTACTTGAAAAGGTAAAGAGAGCATCATCAAGAATTACTACCTTGATGCCTCCACTCACTCCCATGAAACACATACCTGCTATAAAATTACCTACTGATAACTCCTCTAGGTCGATGTAAAAGCAGGGAAAAGGAGCTACTCTCAAATTGGGCTGGCACCCGCCACGGCAGCTGCGCAATCCCGCCCCATGACTGCTGGTTCAGCTCGGTTAAAGTGGGGGGCCCTTCTCACCCAGCACCTCAGCATTCCCCGGGCTTCTTGCCCTCCAAATAAAAACACTTCTGGCACTGACATCCACCTATGCATTCAGATGCCATCAGTTACAGAGCGGGAGGGGAATACGTTGCCCACATAATGCAAATAGCTTTTCTTGCTTATGCTGCAATGCAAAACCAAGCTCAACAGAGAGCTCTGTGATTCTGCCAACACGTGTGCCCAGCAGCCGTTCCGCTGAAATCCATGGCATTTCTGTGGATTGGAGTTGAGTACTTGTTTTCGTGCCTTTGCAGCCCGGATACACAAACACTTTATGCCATCTAATATTGTGCTAATACAGAAATTGCTGTGGAAAGCACCAGGGGATGCTAAGTTTTTATTATATCTAACATATGGAAAACACTTTATTATATGAAACATTAACAATCATTTTAATTGGATACGATCAAATGAAAAATCCCATATGTGCCTGAAAACTGCACTAGCTGTAATTACAAACAGGAACTAAGAACATTAAAAATAAGAGTCTGGCTAAAAGATATTGTTTTCTTCCATTTTGTTAGCTTTTCAGCAGAGGCAACATCAAACCCAAGCGTGGAGCCGACTAGGCAGGGCTGAAAGCGGCTGGGGCCGGGGCAGGAGCCGGGTCCGCCCGGCGCCGCCGGCCCTGCTCGCCTGGCGGTCCGGCCGTGCCCGCGGTCCAGCCGTGCCCACGGCCCCCCGGCCCCGCAGTGACACAGATTCCCCTCTTCTGTACGCACCTCAAGTGAAAATGTGGGCACTCTGAAAATGGAAAACGGGCGGGTTCCTCACAGAGCACCGCTGCCTTTTCATCCCAGCCAGAACAACTGCCTCTTCGAGTAACTGAGCAATTAATGTTTGAAGACTATCAGCCACCCTAACGCACAGTGCTTTATCAGTGGTGCTGGGACATTATCCCTCTTTGCCCTGGAGGAGGAAGAGGAGACCCGCGAGGCTCTTAGGAAATTAATAGCGACAAGGTCAGATCCTGGCTAGGAGGGCTGCAGCGCTAGGCCAGGACTAAGTCAGTCCCCAAATAACTTCAGATTGTTTTTAAAGGACACAGGGAAGCTTCTTGTTCCTTTTTTCAGCCAAAGCATCAAGCCCTGCAATAGACACAGGAAGGGTAAGGTGCCATCCCAGCCTCCCCCGGCTCCGAGAACGTGCGCAGAGCCTCCTGGATTGAGGAACAACCTGTGCCCGTGGGGGGACACCGGGGCCAGGGGCTCACGAGGCCCCGCAAAAGGCAAACGGCCAAGGAGAGCGAAGGGTCCTGCGGAGCAAGAGCTCCCCATCGGCCGCCCCCCTCAGCAGCCTCCCAGTGTTCCCAGCCCAGCCCCTCTCCATGTATATCCCAGGGGGGAAAATAACCACTGGAAGAATGAAAACAAATATTAAACTGCAGGAGAGGGTTTATTACCCTCACAGCTGGAAAACCAATAAACTTCAGAAAGACACTTTTAGCTCTAGAGAGTCTCAAATGAGAATGGCTACCCCCGTGTCCAGCTTGCAAACCTGCGTGCACAGGAACCCTCTGAGCTCTGCCCCGCTGGAGGCCGAGGTCGCTGCCAGGGTGGGGAAACGCGCCGGCCAGGTAAGCTGCACTTGCCTTAATCTCTGCTCTGTGCAACCATGCTGGTCTGAAGAGAAGCAACTCCAGACTGTGATGTTCCTGCAGGATACTCCCTTCCTTCAGACACAGATCTGAGATTACTCGGTAAACAGTAACTGATATATTGTCTGAAAGCAACTGAAATGGTGTCCTCATCAAGAGACCAAAGCACAGGCATGAAAACAGTGTCATGTGGGAATCAGAAGACACTGCAGCCATGTACACCCATGTACATTTCCTGTCTGGCCTGATAAATGAGTCCCCTACCTGTAGCCTGCAGGGGAACTGAAGTCTCCAAACTACCTGTACTACCACAAATATTTTCTCAGTTTATTTTAACCCCTTTGAATATTCCCCCTGACAAATTCTGAATGTACAAATAATCTCTGAAGCCTTGCAGACAATAAACAGCCACATTTTACTACCACTCTGACCCTACCTCATGATGATACCCCAGCCTCTCCTAGAAGGAAATACAAAAGCCAAGAAAGAAACTTCCTTGGTGTCCTCAAGCCCCTCCTTTCTGTATAGATGGACAGTTAGGCCAGCTTGATCCAAACGATAACATTTTCCTGAGTAAGAAGGTGCAAGGTGACACAGCTCGTGAATTAACCCAAGACAAACTCCCCTGTGCTGAACCAAGAACTTGAGTCCCAAAGAAGACCATTGTGACAAGCACAGCCTCCAAACCAACCCTGCCGCGGCGACACCTCCCAGGAGAGCCAGCAGCAGCGGCGGGTGCAAGAAGGGCGCACGCTGCACAGCAACACGCACACGGAGCAGCTCTGGCCTTTCCGGCTTCCTCACACCCAAAGCTGGGATCAGAATGGACCTGACCATTGCAAATACAGGAAATTCACTGGGCAAAGGCACTTTTCAAAGGGCCGCTCCTTCCTTTCAAAGCCTGCACTCTTGCGGAGCACCAGGGAGGGGGCTGTGCAGCACAGCAGGGCACTGTCCTGCGCCCTGTCCCACGGAGACGTGCCTGTCCTGCGCCCTGTCCCAGCAGCCGGGCCCTTCTGTGCGCAGGGCAGCCGCGCTGGAGCTGGGTGTGTGGTATGGGGGGTCTGCAGCAGCCTGCACGCGCTGCAGCCCACGGCTCTGCTGCCTGCTCGGGGCACAGTCCCCGTGTGTGCAGGATGTGCCCTGGCCATGGGAGCTGCACGGCGTCACCGACAGCACTGGTACTCCTTGGCTGGCAGGAATCACTGCTCCCCAGAGCTACCAAGCAGCAGCCGGACCAAGCTCCCCGCCGCGCACGAGGGCCGCTCAGGCGGGGAACCACCCTCAGAACCCACCCTGCTTCTCCTCAGGCTCCAACCCACGCTCCCCTTGTGGTCTGCTTCCTTTCCCGCAGCTGGGACACTTTCCAACCGGCCGAACTCAGCTTTCACGGGGAGCGAGGAGCTAATCCGCAGGCACTAACACACAGCAAGCGTCGCCCCTCCGGACCAGCAAGCTCTTCTCTACCACCGGCAGGGAAGTCACTCTCTCCCAAGGACGGCGTTTGCCAGCTGTTCCCAGAGCTGGGACTAATGGCATTACATAACTCTGCCGCCTTCTGCTTCTGAACCATCAAGTGGCAGAAGGAGAAATGAAAACAGCAGAAAAGAAAAACTCCACCAAGGACAGAATGATCCATTAAGTGAAATTTCAAACCAACTTGTCTTTGGTTCTCTTGCTCAAATGCAATTCTTCTCCCTCCCTTCAGGCTGTTATTAACACTTTTATAATGAGTAACTAAAATAAAACTCAAGTGCATAAATACCCTTAAGGCATTCTGGTGTTTCTGCAATTAGAGGTAAACTGCCACAGTAAAGCTGAAAGCATTTGGGAAATGATATCCACAGCAATCCTTAGGCTGCTTCTACAGCCGTAACAAATGCTACAGAGGATCCTGATCTCCCCGTTTGCTGGTCCTAAAAGCCAATTTCTCGGGTGCTACAGCACTGTGTTGCAGGGCAAGATCTGACTGTAAGGAGGCTGCCAAAGCTGGCACTGGCGGCAGCACTCACAGCTCTCCCTGCAGCCTCAAACTAACAAACAAGCTAGTTAGCCTTGGATGGGTGAGAGCAGCACGTGCCAGGAGGAGATGCAGGGAGAGCCCATTAAGGAGGCTACAGGAGCCTCAAGGAAGGGTGAAGATGAGGGTGAGTCACCGAGCGCTCCCCTGAGCACTGCGGAAAGGTGCGGACACCGTTTGCTGAGAGCCTGTCCGTGCAGCCGCCCGGCCCAGGGCGCTCCGTGTGTCCCCGTGTGCTGTGCATGCTGCCTGAGGCAGCTCCGCAATGGGGCAACAGCCCAGTGAAAGCTTCAGTGGCTTCAAAACACAAACCAGGTAGTCACCAAGAGAAAGAAAAAGAAGAACTAGTAAATGCAAAGATACCAGTGAGGACTCAGAAGGTCCCTGAGCCGTAACTTGCTGGAGACTGAAAGAATACACTGCAAAGCTGTCACTGGGGCCTTCCGTGCACTTAAACTGGTGCTGGGATAGCGGCTGGAGGGGCCCGCGCAGCCCCGGCAGTCCCAGGCTACGCGGGGTGGCCATGCCAGGCGCGCGGGCAGCGTCCCCGTATCCCGCCGAGCTCGTGGCCCCGCGGCCGCAGGGTTCACCAGGCTTAGCCACCTAAGCACCGAACGGCAGTGTCTTTCCCGCCCTGCCCTGGTGCACATAATCCATTCGTGATCCACACTGAAGCTGCTTTATAAATCGGTTACTGCAGTGAAAAGTAGGCATTGACAATAAAGGTACTATTTTTAGTATTAATGTATTATGGCACTTTAATCCATGAAAATCCTGCTATTGTCACTTATAAATGAAATTCCTGTCTCTTTTGCAGTGGCAAAACGTCATTTCAGTCTGAAATATGTCAAAAGCTCAATATTTTTCTACTCACGGTGTTTTTATTGCCAAGTAGATTACTTATAACATGATCCCTTCAGATATTACTGAAAAATGTGCAGAAAATATCTGGACTCACACTGGATGGCTGCAGGTTGCTCGGAACATGCAGCATGGATAAGGGGCTATTTGGCCACCCGCTTTGGCACACTGCAGCGGTGCAGAGCCGTGTGTGCCATCGCGGTGGTGCAGAGCCGAGCACGGTGGTGCAGAGCCGTGAGTACCATCATGGTGCTGCAGAGCTGTGCATGGTGCTGCAGAGCCATGCACGGTGCTGCAGAGCCGTGCATGCCGCCGCAGTGGCACAGAGCCGTGCGTGCTGCCGCGCTGGGCTCCCATGCCAGGTTTTCTTCTTTTCCACAGCCCCTCTGGAGAGGCCTTTGCTGCCCATCACCCCAGCTTGAGCCTGCCAGACAGTAAGCAGGCTGAGATATAAGCGGATGTGAATGAGCTTAACCACATCACACCAGATCCTGGATACAGCACAGAAGGAAGAAGAGGGTTCCCTCCTGTCAGTGCGCAGTGTCCCCAGCTCACGGAGCAAGGGACGGTGCAGTGGCACTGCCAGGTTGAGCGGTGCATTTGGAGCTTGCTGCAGAGCTGGAGAGACGCCCCTTGCTGCTGCACAGAGGACCACTGCAGTCCCGTGTGGGTGACGGGGCACAGCGGCTAGATACTGTATTTGGGGTGGCACAGCCTGGCTCATAGAGGCTGACAAGTTAAATCACAGCTGTCTCCCTCCCAAATTACAAACAAATCACACGAGTGACTGCGCAGGCCGAGGTGATGACGCCTCCCCTGCCCTGGCATCCTGTCCGTGCTCAGCTCACATGAACCCCAGCGGCCCGGGCCACTCACCCGGCACCCCAGCCTGGAGAGCAGCCGTAAATGCAGACACGCTGCCCGCCCGGGCCCTGCAGCGTCCCAGGAGACTGACGGGACGTCACTGCTGAGGACAGCCTGCAGCTTGGCAGGAGCCGCAGGAGCTGCCTTTGCGATGTCTGGCCATGGTCAAGCTGGCAAAACCAGCGCAGGGAGCAGTGTGGGGGGGCCCCTGCACCTCTGCTGCTAATGCTCCTGGAGCAGACAGGAGAGAGAGGCAGGACGAGCATCTGGAGCAACTCAATCCGAAGTTAATTACCTAAATAATACAATGAGAGATTAGTTAAATGAGCGCTCCTGCATAGGCGCAAAGGAGACGAGGGGCGTCTCTTGGACGCCGAGGCCACCAGTTATGGGCACAGCAGAGCTCTGCCTTAATGTGCCAGAGCATCACCTCAAGAAAATGCTGCTTCTTAACAACTCAAAACGCAGATATACTTAAATGAGGGTGAGGGGGAGAACTTGATAAAAGGTGGCTACCATTATATCTAACTGAAGTGGCACGATCTTTCCCATTATAATCCCTTGTTTCCATTGCGGATACCTTGGACAAACCGCAGGCCCCCAGTCTCTGTTTGCCACATCAGACCCAAGCCGATTGTTTCTGAACATGTGTGCTGCAGGCTACTGTAAGGTCTTGTGTCACGACAGCCCGGGACAGAAGTGCAGGCACAGACGGGTGCCTGGCAGCAGCCATGGCACGTGCTGGGAAGGCTGTGCAGCCCCCGTGCAGCCTCCGTGCAGCCTCCCTCCTCAGCCTCCCCCACAGCGCTCCCGTGTGGACACACGGACAAGGAGAGAGGGCCCCAGGTGGCAGGCAGCTCCGAACTGCGAGCACACGGGGTTTGTCACCTCTGCTTGCAGCCACTGGAGCCGCGAGGATGCTGCTGCATGAGGCACCAGCTGCTCCCCTTCCGCGCGGGCTCTGACACAGCAGCGCCATTTAGCACAGCCACCGCTAGCTCGTAGGACAAGAAACGTGAGGAGGCAGCCTGGAAATATCCTTCGGAGGGTCAGTGACCCTGTCCGCTGCTGGCGGGGCTGCCACGGCGCTAGGACCGGCGATGACGGCAGCGGGCGGCGGGCGACAGCAGCGGCGCCGTGCGGGGCATGAGCAGCCTGCCCATTCCTGCCGCTCGAGTCCCTGCTGCCGCTTCCCGTGCTCCACAGGAGCCTTGGGCAAGGGCAGAGCGAGGGCCGAAACTGAGACTTGAAGGTTTCTCAGAGCATTGACGCTAGAGAAAGGCAGGAGCCATCGAGTGAGGTGTCCAGAGATCCTTCCCTGTGGCAAGGGGAGGTTGCTGCTCCCCGCTTTGCCACGGCCGGTGAGGAGAGGTGTCTTAGAGGGGATGCTCTGCTCTCAGGAGATAGAATCACAGCTTCTCACCTGCCAGCATCTGCAGCAGGCAGACGCCTTAACTCATCTGATGATGAGCGATGATTCTCAGTAATTGAAAGGGCACCACTGAGCAAGCTTCTAGCATCTATGAAAATTAATTTTTCCTTATTGCAAAATACACCCCTAAAGAACACTATTACTTGCAAAAAAAAATCTCAGCACTTCCCAGAAGTCTTCAGTTCTAAGCATCTAAGCAGCATCTAAAGGATTAAAATTCCATGATCTCTTTTACACCAAGCTCTAATTCTTAAAAATAAACCAGAAGAAGAATCCAGTAACTTTATATAGCTTCTATAAGATTAGTGTCTGTTTCTTTCCTTAGGAAAGCCAGCTTTAGAGGGGCTATAGAGTCTCCTTCTCTGGAGATCTTCCCAAGCCGCCTGGATGTGACTGGGTGCCCCGTGCTCTGGGTGTCCCTGCTGGAGCAGGGAGTTGGACTGGATGATCTCTAGGGATCCCTTCCAGCCTCAGCCATTCTGGGATCCTGGGATTCTGTGTAAAACTAAGCAGCTTAGATGTATCCAAACTAGCTCTGAACAAACTTTCCATCAGAGCAAATCAGTTTCTGAAGCCCTGGGTGCTAACACAGGCACCCTGCAAGAGTGGCCGAGTCACCTCCTGGAGAGCAGTTACCTTCTCCCAACAGTCTGCCTGCTCCTCTCCACCTCCCTGGGAGATGGTTTTCATCTGAGCTCCAGCTGGCTGGCAGTGGGGTGTACTGTGATGATGATGCTTCTTTTAGAAATTTATTAATAATAATTAAAATAAGATTCAAGAGTGTTTTAATCAACTTCAAACAGATGACAAACGTTGGCTTAATGAAAATGAGTTACGAAAGAAAAGCGGATAACAAGAATTAATTAGAGGATGCTGAGGAAAGAAAGCGAGCCCAGAAACCAAACATTCTCGCACAATTAGTCTATAGATTTGCCTTTCACCAGGACAGAACATAGTTTCTTCTTTACTTGTTCCTAACAAAGCCAGTCCCGCCGTGGTGTCACCGAGCTGTGGAAAGCAAAGCTCCCAGGCTGTGCTCTGGTGCCGCACGCACGGCTCCCACAGCACCGCTCCAGCGCCGAGGAGCTCCTCCCTACGGCCGAGCACCCCCTCAGCGCGCACAGCCGCGGGGTGCCGGGGCTGCAGGGCTGCAACGTGCAAACCGCACTGCAACGAGAGCCAAGAAAGAAGAGCTGCCCTGGCCACACTGGCAGACCAAGGAGGACCTCAGTTCAGGTACTCTAGGGAGCAGCAGATCATCAGCAGAGGTAGGAAAGAACTTGTGCCAAGTGCGTGACTGCAGGTGTCCCGAGGGTCCTGCTCGGCATCTCCAAGGGGCCTCTTCTAGCACAGCCATTCCTGTTCCCATACACTTGCAGCGGAAGGAGGGCAGTGACAGGGCTGATGACACAGCATGTAACAAAGCTTTCTTGACAGTAACAGCCCTTTCTTGGCAGTGAGGGTGCCCGAGCCCTGGCCCAGGCTGCCCTTGGAGCCTGGGGAGGCTCCTGCCCTGGAGATCTTCCCAAGCCGCTTGGACGCAGCCTGTGCCCCGTGCTCTGGAGGCCTCTGTGTGTTTGTACTGGATGATCTCCCTTCAAGCCTTAAGGATTCTCTGATTCTACGAAATGGCAGACTCTGCCCCAGCCATTCTCTGCATGAGCTGGGCGGCCATGGCAGTGCAGAGCCCTCTCCATAACACAGACAAGTCCATCACAAAACCCTTGGGTGGGGGAACGTGCTGATGATAAAAGTGAAATTGTGTCCAGAAGCACCAAGTATAAATAAAACAGTAGAGAAAGCTACACTAATTGCTTGCTCTTGTAAAATAAATGGACTTGGAATGGAAGTTTGAACTGCAGAACATTGCATGCAAACTCACGGAGTGCAAGGAGCCGACAGCTGCCTCAGACCTACGTGAGACCCTGCTGAGAAGGGGCCGCCTCAAGGCGCCGCAGCCTGGGCTGGGCGGCGGTGCCAGGGCCAGAATCCCTGCGCCAGCTGAGCCCGTCAGTGCGCTGGGTGCCCTGCACGGCCCTGCCCATGCGCAGCGCGTGGCAACGCGGCACCCGGCTCTGCGCGGCCGCGGGGGCCGGTGGCGCCCGTGGTCCTGCAGCAGCCCGCACTGGGAGGCTGCTCAAGTGTCTTGCTCAAAGGTGGCTCCAGTGGGTCCAAGGGGACCCTGGGGTCTGCTAGGGTGCGACTGCATGCATGAATTAACATGCATTAAAAATAATTTGAGTGAAAATGCACCAAATTATACCTGGATCTGGCCATGCCACTAACACAACGTGGTGCGCGGTGACCATGACCTGAGGCAACATAACCTAAGTGGGGGATGAAGACATGCGAAGGGCCCCAGCGCAGGGATGCACCAGTAGCCATAGCAACCACCAGCGCTAAACATTTTCCTTCTTACTCTATTAGTGATTTGCTCCCATGCTACTGATTTTCTATCGCCCTGTAGCATCAGCAGGCCCCGCAGATCTCCAGCAGCTCAGAGGCTAACCTTGCTAGAGAATAATTTTATTAACAGGTGTCCCTGCTCTTGTCCCAAAAGCACTGCACTGAATTTGGGGTTCACTTCAAAAGGAGAGAGAAAGAAAGGGAAAAAATGCCAGGAGTGCTCAGTCCTACCAAAGGAAGTGGTTAACCACTTATGCAGCTGTGCCTGTTCAGGATGTCTATATGACAACGAGGGCCAGTTTTATTTTGCCAGGAGTCCTGCGAGGGGCAGAGCCGCGAAGCCGCTTTCCGTCGGGGTCGGAGCCCAGCTCTGGGAGCCTCGCACTGCTCCCTCGCACGCTCTGCGCCAGCCCGGAGCCCTGCAGCCCCTCCAGCCAGGGCTCCCCAGCCCTCTCCTCCCGTCTCACCTCTCCAAGGTCTGAGCACATAAAGGTCAGCCTTGGTCTACCATCGAAACAGAGTATTTGGGGGCAAAACTAGGAGAAGAGAAAAACTATACAACTGAGCCTTAGTTTCTTCATTAATAGACTGATGAGTCTCACCCTCACTTGCCAAATGAAGAAGCAAGTCGCTCCTGTTGGCACTGGCTGCTGCCTCTAGCATCGTAAAGGCTTTTTTATTATTATTGTTACTGTGTGGGGAGAGGAGGCAGAGAGAAAAAGAGCAAGAGAAATTTATTTGAAATTTATAATAATGCATACTCCCTGTCACGCTGCATTAAAGTTCTCTCAGGCAAGCACTAAACTGCAATGCTCTACAATCAGATTTCATTAAATGCAAAGAAATCAATAGGCCATTTTCTATAAGTCATTTTCCATCAGAAACATAAAGATTGTTTTACTCTTGTACCTCTGGAGGAAGCATGTTTACCCCGGCAAAGGTTTGCCTTTGGCACTGGGCACAGCGGCGCTGCACGGAGCGCCCTGTGACACGCGGCAGCAAACGGCCGGTGTCCCGAGCCTCTGCGAGGGAGCTTAGCTCATGGCACCGTTAGAAACATAAAAGACATCGAAGCCTTTTCTGCACTGCCTGTTCTTCCTGGAAATGCAGCCCTCCATTTACAGAACAGATTTGGACAGCTTAGGTTTTGTCCAAGAAATCTCCATGTCTCTATGGTAGGAGTGGGCAGGGCTGTGCCACCAAAGGCTGCATGGTGGGCAGGGCTCTACGCGGGCAGGGCACTACATGGACAGGGCGCTGTGCAGATAGGGTGCTGCACGGGCAGGGTGCTACATGAGGAGGGCTCTACACAGGCAGGGCGCTGTGCAGACAGGATGCTGCACAGGCAGGGCGATATACGGGCAGGGCACTACGTGAGCAGGGCTCTACACGGGCAGGGCGCTGTGCAGACAGGATGCTGCACGGGCAGGGCTCTACACGGGCAGGGCGCTGTGTAGATAGGGTGCTGCACGGGCAGGGCGCTGTGCAGGTGGCCGCGCAGCGCCACACAGAAGGGGCACGAGCCAGCCCGTGCCTGTGGCCCCCGTTGCAGTGCAGCGCTCCCAGCAGCGCGGCTCAGTGTTCCGCTGGGCACAGCCCCACGAGGGGCGCACGAGGAGGCCCCTTCACCACACACCACTCAGCGGGGCCTGCGTTTACTTTCCGGAGGAGAAACTCAGCTACTAGCATGCCCTGAAAGGGGTCGTGAGCTGCTCTCAGGAGCCTGCACCGACCTCCTAACTCTCCGTGACTTTCAGGGACTAGAAGCCTGCAAAGGCTTTAGATTGTATGTGGGGTCACACTAGAGAAAAGGTTAATAACTACCACCGCAGAATCATAATGTTGGCGGCACTGAGACTGCTATCTGCAGAATATTAATGCCCTCCCATACTTTATTACTGATAAGTTTCCCTGTGCAGTACCAGCAGCAAGCCATTTATGTGACTCTGGGGTCAAACCGAATAAAAAGAGGTATTTACATTTGCTCCACGGAGCTGCTCCTCGCAGAGCACATTGCCAAAGAGCACACTGACGCATTCATTCCAGAAAGGATCGTTCACCCTCAAGGAACTCGCATCCTTCCTCCCTTCGCTCCAAACAGCACTTAGGAATTAGCATGCCATTGTGAGCATGAAGGCCATTTGCACAAATATAAAATATTTAATTAATAAGACTCCAGAATATTTAATCATGACATTGAAATTCTAAGCACTGCCATTACATGTATTATTCTCTAGAAATGAAGAATCTCCAGTACTCTGCCTGCAACTGCTCCATGATAGCTCTTTGGAGCCGGATAGGGGGTTTTGGTCTCCTTGCTAAACCAATGTTAAAAGGCAGTGTTAATGCAGATTAAGCTACACTTCATAACCACTAGAGTAACATTTCAAGAGAGTGAAATGACTGGGGATGGATTTGAAAAACTGCGAAACATCATTTTTTACATTTCCAATTAGCAGAGTGGAGGCTGTGGGGAATTCTGCGGGAGCAGCAGAGCTGGCCCCTTGCTGGGCAGGCCTGGGCATGGAGCTCGGCCTGCCCAGCGGCACCCGCACAGCCGAGATGGCTGCTGCTCTGCAGCGCGCACCGGGCACAGGCAGCAGCACCGTGCACAGGGAGCGGGCACCGTGGGCAGGCAGCAGGCACTGCGGGCAGGGAATGGGCACTGCACACAGGCAGCGGGCACCGTGCGCAGAGAGCAGGCATCACATGCAGGGAGCGGGCACTGTGTGCAAGGAGCACGCACTGTGAGCAGGGAGTGGGCATCGCGTGCAGGGAGTGAGCACCGTGGGCAGGCAGCTGGCACAGCGGGCAGGCAGTGGGCACCGCGCACAGGCAGCACCCACTGCGCGCAGTGAGCGGGCACCGTGTGCAGGGAGTGAGCACCATGGGCAGGCAGCTGGCACAGCGGGCAGGCAGCGGGCACCGCGCACAGGCAGCACCCACTGCACGCAGCGAGCGGGCACCGCGTGCAGGGAGTGGGCACTGCGCACAGGCAGTGGGCACGGCGTGCAGAGATCAGGCGCCACACGAAAGCAGCGCACACTGCGCGCAGCGAGCGGGCACCGCATGCAGGGAGCGGGCACTGCACGCAGGCAGTGGGCACTGTGCAGAGGCAGCGGCGCCGCGGGCCGCACGGCTCCTCCTCAGCATGCGGCCGCTCAGATGCTGCACACCGCGTCCCCAGCAGCCCAACACCTAGAGCCCACGCAGTGAGGCAAGCGGAGTTGTTCAGTGTGGTCAGGGAGGGAGGAGAGATTTTTAAACTAAAAAGCAAAAGTGTTGGTGCAAGAGCACATAAAATGGCCATAAATTCGGGCTAGAAATGTGCAGATTTATAGTCACCACAGCAGTGAAATCCCGAGACAGCCTCTGCACTACTGGCAGCGGAATAAAAACCCCTCTGCCTCATGTGCCCGGGGAGGGGAGCAGCGGGCGCAGGGCCTGGCTGGAGAGGCTGGCAGGGATGCGGGCAGCAGCCCCCGCAGTGCGGCCAGCCCCTCGGGCAGCCCCGCGGCCCCGTGCGGAGCTGGAGCTGCTGTGGGCAGCATGCAGTCAGGGGCTGCCTGCTTTCAGGGGCCACCCCCAGCTCTCCTGTTTTCACCCCAGTTTTATAGTCTGAACACAGTGATTGATTGCAAAGCCTCCTAACTTTCATTCCAAGCAACCCAAAACATTTATCACTTACTTTACTATGGAAAAGACAGCTTTTTGCAGGAGATGGGGAAGGAAGGAAGGAAGGAAGGAAGGAAGGAAGGAAGGAAGGAAGGAAGGAAGGAAGGAAGGAAGGAAGGAAGG
>JAVCKT010014506.1:6683-17676 GCA_032273925.1 Rhynchotus rufescens
ATTCTGAACATTCACACTGCTTCTGTAAATATTTAAGTTTGGAATTTATAATGCCCATACACTAACAGGAAAGCACATTAGTGCAGGACATCATGTTGTCTTAATTAGCCTTAATTATGATGCAGGCTTTCTACTTGGCACTGATTCAATGAAAATGTGATCATCATAACTCATATGAATGAGGAGCACCAGCAACTATACCTAACTGGGTTTAATGGAAACCTACAAGCATCAAAAAAATCAATTAGCACACATTAACCCTAATTAACAAATGCAAATGAGATGCTGATTAACTTTCTGAAAAAGGCTGCTGATAGTACCAGATTAAATGTGGACATGTTAGGGCGATTCAGTTGACATGGATAATGCTACTGCTGGCCTACGTTGTCAGCATTAATAAAACAACAAATGGTAACAAACTGATGCCACCTGTAGCAGCCTTTACTGCTCAGCTTTTAAAGACTGATTTTCAATTGGTCCTCATCCAGAGGAGCTTAGAATTCAAGCTGATGCTGTCCTGGGATTGGAAGTCTATTTATAAGGTCCATTATTTTAAAGATTGATACTTTCCAAGAAATCGTTATTCAAAAAAGCATGTAGTTAAAAAAAATTACTTATTTTAGAAAACGCAATATAGCATTCTGAATTTTCTGAAAAACCTCAGTATCTCTACCTTGGCCACTGCACAAAGGCATTTAGAATTATCTGAGTACATCTCAAGACAGATAACTAGAAATAAGGCTGTCTTTTAAAAGAGTATTACATATGTATTTAAGGGTTTTACTAAGCTTGAGCATATGCTGGCTATACTGAAAGCAGGTATACTGCACACTAACTAGGCTAAGCCCAGCTGCAGGAAGGCAAAGAGGGAACAGTGTTGACTTCATTGCAAGCATGCTATGTGGTGGATACCATTTACTTGCATAATTAGTATTCCATACATTTGTTCAAGCATAAGCATAACTACATCACTAGCAAACAACAAATACACCTATTGGCAACGTATTGGCAAAGGATAAGCTACTTCAGTGCAAAACAAAAAAAACAGCTAAAATATAAGAGATATTTTCCTCTAATAAAACAAAGCATAATTATGCCTACAGAAGAATTTTTCAAATAAGTAAGACAAAAGCTACATTTATCCTCTACACACACTTACAAACTACTGAAACCTTGCTCTCATTTTATCCACAAAAAGTCACACTGAAATTTTCACCATTTTAATACCCAAAGTGCTAGCTTCGAGGGTAATTATTCTAAGAATTATATGTCCCTACATTAAACAAAATGGTGCATGTGTTAAAGCGTTGCACTGAACCCTGTTTTGTTTTAATAAAACTATGGCTTCAGCTAGTGTTCATGTGTCATTTCAAAATCAAAGTTATAAAAAAAGAAAAATCTGATCTTTATGGAAACATTTATTCATTACCAATATGTCAAAGCCTTAATGCAGTAATAAAAAAATCTGCATCATTGAGCAATTTCTGCATTGTCACTGACCCCTGTCCTAAAAAGCTGCAATATAAAAAAACGCAATTTTAATGCATGCAATAGCTTATGAACCAGTGCTCCTTTGAAACAGTCAATTACACATCACTGGGGGAGTGTCGAAGTGTTAATTACTACTCCTTTTTTCCAGAGTGTGTAAATAAAGAGGGTGCTGACATTAACATTCCATCACAGCGCTCCATGCCATGAAACAAATTAACTGGGACAGCATGTGGCTCCCCGGCCCTAACGCATCAGCACTCGCCCTCACACACATGCACAAAATGCACGCTCCATGTTCCTGCTTTACAGCCCTGTTGAAAGAAGCATTTAGCAAATTTTAAGCATTTTAGCAATACAGGGATCTCCTCCTCTTTGCGTTAGGATTAAATCAGTGCTCATTAAAATCCTGATGTGCTGGAAACAAAAGCGCTGTGAGCAGAGAGGAGCCTGGGCGAGAGCTCCAGGCCCTCTGTGCACAACCCACCAGAGCAGGCTGCGTTTAAGCAGCTAAAGACCGAGGCAGCCACAGCATCTTGGAAGATGGAGATGCTGAACTGGGGATGCCAAAAAAGAAAAAGCTGTGGGTACTTCGACATATACCGCAGTAGTTCTTCTTTGAAATCCCATATACCTTCCCCAATAACTTGATTTTCAAAGTGCCTTATACCTAAACTAGAAAAAAAGGCAAATAGATAAGGGCACAGTTCTCTGGTAGCACCTGTCTGCTCACATATGAAGTTACATTAAATGCTTTAGAAAATAATATTGCAGGATATATATATTTAGGAGAAATAGCTGCTGTTACAAATTTATTAATAATTAAAAAGAAGAAAAAAAAGGAAAAAGAAAAAAAGAAGGAGCTTGATACAAGCTGCTGTCTTACTCAATAAAGTTGTGGTCTCTGGTCTGGCCTAACACATGAATATGTTATGAACATGTCACACTCCCCCAAATGAGTATAGCTAAAAGAATGAGAGAAGAACATAGATGCTCTTCCACCCCCTAAAACACCTTGTCCCAGCAGGGGAAAAAACAAACAACCACTTAGATGGTCCTTCTACCATCTTCGGAGTTTGTAAACTCCAAACTCTGTAATATGTAATAGCCCAAAAAAAAAAACCCTACTCCATCTTTGGGTTCAAAATACAGGTTCAAACAGTAGAACTGTGGAGGTTTCATATCTTAAGCCATGTAAATAACTCAGAAATGTAATTATTGAAGAACTTACCAAGAGAGTCAATGAAGTCTTTATTGTTCTGATAAAATTTGACATAGGATGCTAGTTTAGCACTTACAAAAATTGTCAAAAGCTAGAAGAGAAAAAAAAATCTCAAATATAAGAACAGTTTAAACATTTTCCACATTTTTCTTCCCGCACAAATATATGTCAGTAAGGAAGTAGTATGCTTTTAGTATGAACACTTCGGTATGGAGGAGAGAAATAAAGCAAACAGCAGTTAAAACTGTCTTCTGTCACTAGGCCAAGGCAACCTGTGTCAGGCTTACTTCCTTTTCTGTGGCCTGCCAGACAGTTTTGCCTAAGTGCACGAGAAAGTGTGACTTCTCACTCAGGTTTACTTAAGCTTTGGAAGGGGAATATTCTATTATCTAGTCACCTGGAGTTTTACATTTAATGCTCTGGTTATTTTTAATTCTGAAAGCATTAAAAATATATTGTAGCCCAGTATTAATAACACAGGTTCTATTCTAGTGATTTTCAAAAGACGCTAACAAAAAAGAACGCATTCTACGTTATGCCAAAGTCATTTACTTACATCATGAATAAGTTCTCCTTCCAAAAATTTGACTGGTTTTAAGGCAAGAAGATGATCAAAGAGAAAAGTATTTGGATCCTTCAACGCTCGAACAATACATCTAATTAGAAAAGGAAAATACTTATTTAGGAGCAAACAGAACTTGCCTTATTATTCCCTGCTTTCTAGGAGGCATCTAAGCCTTCTCAACTATTCTTAAACATCACACATGTCACAGCATAAATAATTTTAAACTTTGTTTTATAGACGGGAAAAAAATGGTACAAGAAAGCTGTAAGTACTTTGTCCAGTATCACTAATGAAATTTGCCAGGTAGTAGGACTACAGATCAGAGGTCCCAACCTGTTGTTGCAGTCTATGCATTTATTTCCAGGCCAGCCTTCATTTCTCGAGGTATTTTTACTGTTCTCCTGAAGTTTCATCGAATTAAGTCGTTTAGAGAGATTAATTGTCCTTGAATACGTGACACAAAACAGAAAATCCCAGTACCAAACAACTGCAAGACCTCCAATTTATCAGTCACAGCTGCAGACTATAAACAGAGCTCACGTGCTGGCGGCCTGCGGAGGGATGAGAGCTCTGGCACGAGGGCACCGGAGGGGCCCGTGCGCGGCTCCGCCGGCCAGCGCGGCTCACAGCCCATGGAGACGCGGCAACGGATAAGCCTCGTGCCAACACTTGCTTCCACGTGTGGGAAAGGCCCGCGGCGCTGCAGTGCAGCCACGGAGACTTGCATTTATGCGCTGCTACTTTGATTTTCCAAATGAGTCATCCCCATTCTCCTGCATGCTGCAGGATGAGCAGGTCGTGGGGAAACTTGCTTGCACACAGCTGGTCTGACAGGCTGTACAGCTTACCTTGATGGTAAGGTGGTGTACGTAACAACTCACCAAAAGCTATTTTTAAAGAAATTCAAGAAATCAAGATTACCTGTGAGCGTCAACTCGAGCCTGGGAAGCATTGTCCTCTGTGTAGCTTCCCAACAGTTCCACCATTACTTTTGCTGCACTGTCACTATACAGGAAAAATAAAGTTTTCAGGATTATTGAGGGGAAAAAAAGAAAAGAAGAAAAAAAAAAAAAGCAAGCATGAAAAAGACGCTCAAATATTTAAATAATCCCCTTACAATGTTATAGGTCAGATTAAATTATACTTGAGAAGTTGTAGATGATCTATTTTGATTCTAGTAGAGAGAACAAATTAGATAGATGTATTCAATTCTGTTTATCTTCACCCTTCATTTCATTCTCTTAAATTGATAAATTACCTGCTGGTTATGCGGTGGGGGGGGGAGGAAAAAAGCTTTTTGGGCTAGAAACAGCTTTATATGCTTCACTACAACACCACTCTTATGCACATCTGGATTTAATCACTGCAGAATAAGTAGCGCTGCAAAGTTTATTTCAAACGCAAAATGGCATATCTTAAAGAATATTTATGGTCAGAAAAGTGACGGTCTAGAGGCTGCCTTCCCTTCCCTCACGGGGTCTCCCTCCAGCACTCGGAAGACAGGCTGCTCGCTTTCCTGACGGAATTATGCAGCTGGGAATGAGACGGGCTCGGGCTGGGCTGTAAAGCAGGCAGCCCCCAGCACCGGTGGGGCTGCTCGGGACAGTTCTCAGCAAAGCAGGCTGAGCCAGTCTACAGCCCTGCCCACAGCGATGGCGTTTTAACAACAGCTGCTCCACGTCACTGCAAAGCAGCTCTCAGTTGCTGAGTCCTTTTAACCAATCTTGTTTTCACATAGTTCTCATTACTAGTGAAACAAGTGAGGCCAGTGACTGTTCATTTTTATAAAATTTTCAGAAAAAAAGTGTGTTAAATATGCCGCATGTACACATACAAAAATCCATTTCCCATTCCTCATGGAAATTTTGCTATTAAAAATACAAGATTAGGACAGTTCTCTCAATAGTTTCTTCTTGAACAGATCAGGTTTCCTGAACAGCCCACTGCAGCCCGGAGAACATTCCCAGCCTCCGGGTTTGGGCAGTCCTGGATCATCTTTCTGAAGTCTACCCGGTCCTTGCTCATCCTGCCTAAGACTTGATTTGCACCAGGTGTGTGTGGGGGGGTGACAAGAGCACGACCACACTCTGCTGCAAGCTTCCCATCCGCCTGCACAGAACAGCAGCTACTTCCCCACATGTGGGCACCTCCTCCAGGGGCTTCCCTGTTCCAGGGTTTGGATGCACAAAGCCTGGCTAGACTGTGCAAAGCTTTGAGAGTCACAAAGAAGATTAAACCTCTCCTTCAAAGTAACTCAATTCCAGACAAGCAGGTTTTCCCACGTGATCTGACAGACCAAACCCTTTTCCTTAAATGGAAGAAACATATAAGAATAGAGTCAAGTTAGTTAACCAAAATTAAAGGTGTAAATTACACAGGGAAGCAACTAGATCACATAACATTTCCAGGAGCTTCTCTGCTCTGTATGGGTTTAATCTATAGCAGCACAGGTCAGTATGGTTTTTGTAGTGCATCATCTTTATATGGGTAAAATGAAATACAACGAATGTAGACAGCTTTATACATGCAAGAGCTATTAGTATGTGTATCAGCCTGAGATAAAGGCTTTTGTATTGGTGACCTTATCAACTCTATACATGTTCTAGTAAGGACAGATTTAATTCAGGATCTAAACATTCAAATCAACAGGCTCAGATGCTGTGGCATTCAACCTAAAGAGGTACATGTGTTTAATACAAACTCTCAGCAGCTGTTCTTAACATGTTTCAGATTTTCTGAACTTTTCTCATCCCTCTGTCCCCTACTCTCCTTCCTAGGAAAGAGAATTAAATACTATGTATTTCACTCATTTTAATAATATCTGTAAACCGACCCCCTTTTTTTAAAGAAGGGGAGGAAAAACTGGAAACTTTCATTTGTATTTCTAGGAAAACTCAAAATGCTACAAAAGTAGTACCCTCAAACTTTCTCAGCCCATTCCTGTGAGCCTCAAAAAATATGACAGGCTTTTTCATCTTATTAATTCTATTCAGTATCAGGCTACCATTATAAATGAGGCCGCTTAAAGCAGTAACGTATGTCAACATGTTACCAAAGACTTAAGATGTTGGAATCAAGGCCCTTTGCATTAAATGAAATCAAAAGTAAATGAAAAATTATTTTGCCCATGAGCTACCAACCTGATCACTGCCAAGTTATGTGTTGGGGAAAGTCTGTTACCTCTGGAAAGCAAAATCTCTTCTGCCAAAGAGTGAAGTTGAAACACCAAAGAAAACAGATTCCTTTACACAGCGTATTCTTTTCCCTTGATTGCAAATAGACATGGTAACTGATGTATGATTTTTTATTATTCAGCTTTCATCTTCCCCCGGGGTTACAAGTTGCTGAGTGCTAAAGCTGGAATGCTGCTGTGCCTTTCCCATGCTATTGCAAACAGTGCCCACTGATCCAGGAGAGTGAGCCAGGTCAAAAGTGCTAGGGCCATCCCTTGTTTTCTTTCCTGTGCAGGAGGGTAGGAGCTCTGAAAAATTGCTCCCCTCGCTGAAGAGCTTGCTGCAACAGATGGTAAGTGCACATGACTAATATTTACAGAGTTTGTGAACATTTTTAATGCCTGACATAAAAACTTCACCTGTTATTCTTAAGTAAAAGCATATATTTTTTCTTTTTTTGAACTCTGAAGACCGACTGCTAAGTGACCTTAGTAGCAAAGAATCCAGGATCATACCAGTAAGAAAAACTAAGTTTAATCCATGGACGTGGTAATAGCTATTTCTTTAGCTGGTCTTGTTAAGTGTGGAAATTAAGCTAACTGAAAGCTCTCAAGAAATCACCAGGTTGAGAAGTGCCTAAAGATCACAAGCATTACTGTGTACGAGTAATATTTCTGAAACAAGTCAGCGCTGCAGTATGTGCAATATTCCTGGAAGGACTGTGACCACCCAAACGCTGTCCCAGAGTACTATCATTGCAAAAGCATTTTAATGCTAGCAACAGAAATAATAATTTCAAGTCGTGTAGCTCAGCGTAACCACTCTTTATTACTGCAGCAGGATTAATCATCCCAAAACTGATGAGTTAAAAATGATCCTGCTTAGCTGACACAGCGTTTCCAGGGTACAGCTCATTCTGGCCCAGTGAAACCAGCTCTCCGGCCAGAAGAAACTCCCCTGCTACCACGACACCTCCACACTTGCCCCTGCCCTCAACTCCCTCCGTTTATCCTATTTATTTTTTTAAAGCCCGGTCAGCCGCAGCTGTCGTGGGGACAGGAGGTGGCTGAGGGGACGGGCTGGGGAAACAGGGCAGTGAAGCTGCGCCGAGCGAGGAGCGACCGCGAGAGCGGCTCCACCGGCAGCGCAGAGCCCCTCTCCTGCCCGGCCACCCCAGCCGCACGCGCCCCTTGCTTGGAAAGGGGCTCCGAAAGCAGGGAGAAGGGAAGGGGCAGCGAGGCGCTGGCAGAGCCAACTGCAGCAGTAACGACTCGGGCAGAGCGAGGCGTCCGTGAAAGCTGCTGGACCCCAGCCCGCCTCGGCTGCCCCGGCCAGCGCACGCGGCGCCGCACGTAAGAAACACTGACCCGAGCTCTCACTTACAACTTGCACTAATTCACAAGCACATCGGCTACAGGAGCACTTTACATGCCAGCAGACTGGTCTGCCAACTTTGTTAGATCAAAGATACCTCTTATGATCCACGATAATACTTTTAAATGGCTAAGCAGGTACGCCGCAGACATTAATTTTCGCGATTAGGGGAACGCTTTGTCTTAGGGGTAGTGTTTATATGAAACGACTGATGCTATTAACTGTGATTGATAAGCCTTCCAACATCATTAAGTAAGAGATAGCACCACCTTGCACTAAAATGTCAAAAGAGCGATTGAATAATAAACTTGGCCTAATGCTACAATGCTTGAAAGTTAATATTTACAGAAAGGAATAGTTTTGTTAGAAGCTACAGACTCTCAAAAAAATCACCAATAACTTTAATATTCTTGGACACACTGGCTAAACTTAAGAAGAAAATCCAGGTACGTTTGGGTGGAATTAACAGCACAGAAACGGCTTGTTTCCTCCACAAATTACTTACAGTATACATAATTCTAGATATATTCTAATTGTCTTTGCTTACCTCTTTTTGCAGTCCACTAGGACATCATACAGCAATCTCAGAAGTGTATGCTTCTTCTCTGTGCTGAGATTCCAATCAGAAATCCACTTTCGGACCTGTGTAGAATGTCAGTGAAAAGAAAGCATTAGGAAAAAGGTAAATTAAAAATTGAAGTATTTCTCATTTTTGCTCAGGCAGAGATAAGAGAAAAAAAAACCTAAATCTTGGTGCTGTCCATGCACTTCCTAAGTAAGGACAGATAATCCAGCGACTCCGATTCCAAAATAAGAGGCAAAAAACTTGATGCCCCATTCCTGATCAATTACTTCTGATTCCAATGCTCCCACTCCCGATTCTCCCTTTTTCTGCTATCACGTGAATCAAACAGATACATCTTAATTTTTGCTCAACATTAGAGAGAGAAAATAAGCAGCAGTTTCATTTAGATTCTGTAGAAAGCCCTTTACAACAGAAGTAGTGTTGCATTCTGTGTTTTTGTTTCCGTTTGCTGCTCTAGGCCGTTTACGGCAGGGAGGGACAGGGGTATCAGCTCTGCCCGGCGCCGAGCGAGGTGCGAGGCGCATCCCGGCACGCAACGCGCCCGGCGCTACCTGGTCCAGCTCCGTTGGAATGTACTGGATGGCGCCGCACGAGGAGGCCACTTTCAGGAGGCTGCAGTACACCGTGTACCTCACCGGAGTGTTCTTATCCATTCCGTGGAAGAGATTGCTCAGCCTAAGGCACAAACAAGCAACAACGAAGGTAAGGAGGCCAGCAAAACCGTCCCGGAGCGCACACAGACAAGCATTTCCATAGGGAAGTGTGCCAGCACGCACGGAGCACCTTCGTTAGTGCCACCTGGAGTCCGGGATGAACTGGAACACCTTCCAGTTTCACAGCAACTGAGAAACTGGAAACTAGGCTTTTTAAGCTGATAGCATCTGAGCAGAGAAAGGATATTGATACTTCTAATTGATGATGGGGAAAAACTATATTTTTTTTTAACAAAAATCTCCCTAAAGCAAGGAAGGAAGGGCTATTTCACAAAATACCTTTAGCCTTACTTTTTCCACGTCCAATACTTACAGCTGCAGTCTGAGAGAGGGCCGCTCTCCTTCCCGAAATTTTACCAACTTCTCACACAGGTTTTCAATTAGACTTTCTTGTTTCTCAGGCTCCAGGATAAGCAGCAGGGAAACTACACTGTTCATTACACTCTCGACATCTGTGCAAAACAAAACACGTAGCTGTTAAAATTGCGAGCAACAATCATCACTATTATTTAACGCTGAAAATCCCTTCGTGCTTATACATATGTAATGTCTAAATGATACAAAAATACATATAATGATACTGAGCATCACACAGTACTACAATAAGCTTTGCTACTTGCTTCTATTTTAGGTTTTTTTTAGTAAGAGGCAAATCAAGGAGTTATGTCCATCCTCAGATGAGCCTTGCATTCTTTCAAACAGTATATATATTATTCCTATGAGTTCTCTCTTTTGTGCATAAAACTTCCAAGTGAATCTTTACAGCGAAAGAGAAGTGAGTTTGGGGACACATAAAGATCAGTTAAGGCTCTGTATTAGGATCATCCAAACATATTAACGTGGCTTCTAGTGGCCTATCAATTCCCACAGGGGCTACCAAAAGTTCTACCGTTCTCCAACAGAGTGACCCCCTAAGGTGCAGGTCCCAACAGGCCCCATTGCACCCACCGACCGCCCTCCTGTTCCTCTCCAGGGGAAACGCCGTGTGAACGCTTTCCCCGCCGCGGGAGGCCTGCGGCGGTTTCGGCGGGCACGCGCGAGGCCGCGGCGCGGGGCCGACCTTTGTCGTCCTCCCTGAGGCACACGTCGCACGCCTCGATGATGTCGCGCAGGTCCACGTGCAGGCCGCCCTCCGCGTTCTCCTCCGACACCTCCGCGCCCTTGCCCTTCAGGTAGGCCCGCAGCTCCGCCGCCTGATGACGCAGACAACCGCACCGTTAACGGCTCCGCTCCGCTCCGCTCCCTCCCGCGCCCCCGCCGCTCCCTCCCGCCGGACCTGGTCCTCCTCCGTGATGTCGATGAAGGCCGGCACGCTCATGGCGCCGGCCCAGCCCCGCCGCCGCGCCGAGCACGCCGCCCGCGCCGGAAACGGCCGCCCGCCTTCCGGCGCCGCTTCCGCTTCCCGCGCGCCCGGCGGCAGCGGCGCCTGCCCGCCCCGAGCCCCTGGCCCCGCCCCGCGCCCCTGGCCCCGCCCCGAGCCCCGCCCCGCCCCGCGCCGTTGGAGTGGCGGTTGGGAGTGACGGTTGGGAGTGACGGTTGGCGCTGAGGCGGCGGCGGGCGCTCTGCGGAGCAGCTGCCGGGCGAGGCGGTGCCGCCGGCGCCTCAGGCGGGCGGGAAGCCCCGCAGCGGCCGCCGGCGGGAGGGCGAGAGGCCCGCGGGCTGCCCGCACAGCGGAGTGGCTGCCGCCATGGCAAGGTATTGACACACACCTCTGCGTCCCTGTGCAAGGGGGTCCGTCAGCCAGAAAGAACCAAAAAATCAGAGGGCTTTTTCTTTTTTCTTTTTTTTTTCTTTTTTCTTTTTTCTTTTTTTCTTTTTTCTTTTTTGTTTTTTTCTTTTTTGTTTCTTTTTTTCTTTTGTCTTTTTTTCTTT
>JAVCKT010014507.1:1226-21843 GCA_032273925.1 Rhynchotus rufescens
GTGAAAGTAATTAAAATTCAAAGTATTCACATGAATATTAAGAATAACAAAATTGTAATAGGCCCCTCTGGAGCACTGGCTAAGCTGGTTTGTTTGGTTAAACTCTGTTTCATAAATATAACTGCAGTGGAATTATGCACACAAGAACAATAAAGCTGAACAATTGCCTTAAAAGGAGAAGCGAATAAAGGTGAACACAGCAAAAGGATAAATAAAGGTAAATTCAGTATACAGATATGAGTAAGAAATAAAGACAACCCTGTTGGCGTGCAGCAAGGGAGGCAGCCAGACAAGCCCTGCGCTCGCTCAGCCACTGCTTCAGTCTCCTGCCGCCCGCCGGCTTCGTGTCACACAACCAATACCAAAGCTGTGAAAATAACTTCTGAGAAATATAAGATACATTCCTAGCGTTGTACTGACATGTCAGCGCACACAAACGGCTGCTGCCGGCTGACAAGGGAACAGACAGGAGAAAGAAGCTGGGCTGCAGCCCGTCGCTCCCAGCTCCGCAAAGGCACCAGAGGCAGCTCTTTGCGAGGCAATTAGTTTGCATCAAAGCAAGCAGCACTCTCCAAAAGGAGCACCTTTTAACAACCATTTAGTCTTTAAATGGACGATTTTCCAAATGTGCTGCAAGTACACAAGGGAGTGCAGGCACTGCCATCCCTGCTTTGACTGAGGGGTTTGATTAGCCATGAAGAACATGTTACTTGGCTCAGATGACAAGCTTACATCTCTCTATCTCCACTGCATGGATTTTCAAGATGTTTGTGAATGAGCTCCCAAAGGGCTGTGGATTATGATACAGTTTTAAAGCATATGGAAATGAGTGATAGTTCTCCTTAAAGTGCTACATTTTAACCCAAAGCATAAGCCCCTGAATCACAAACAACTCAGCAGGACAGGGAACTCTGAGAACAGCAGCAATAGTTGTCCCAAATTAAATGTCCCTGCTTGTTTTCAGAGACCTGAAAAGTCCTTCATTAACCAAAGTTAGATTCACAGCCAGCTCTAAAAGCACCTCATTTTAGGCCCCTCGCAGCCTAGTACAACACACAGCCTTTAACTGGGATTCAGACCTCCAATATGATGCACGGACAGATTTGGTAATTAAAAGGCCATCTACAAAAAAAACAACATTGGCAGAAAAAAATATAGACTAAATTGAAGTGTTGCCTCTACCTGGAAATCACAGGCTTGCAATTTCCACGGCTGGAGTTTGGTGTCTGCAACAGCCTCTGCTCACAAAGCACAACCAGGAGGCCAAATTGTGTTTTTTCTTTCAGTTTCATCCAGTAATTAAATATGTGAAAGCTTATTTAGGACACGGAGTTGTATCCAGGCCCATCCTCCTCTTGAGAGGAACTTTCTTGCCCCACCTGCAGCAGTGCTCCTAGTGCAGCTGCTTTAATCTCCTTTTAAAATCAAACTTTGAATCCATACTGCCATAAATATTTATATATATAATAGGCACTAGAGCACAGACGGAAAAGAAAACAGTAAAAATGTGGCAATTTTTTAGACATTAAATATTTCAACCTGCTGCAGGTTAAAATATGCAAATAATTCCAACAAGCAGCAGTGTACGCATGTAGATACAAAGCAGCAGCAGCTAAATGTCTGCAACAACAAAAACAATAATATTAATTTTAATTATCCGTGGTGAATTGTGCTTAGGAACATTGGAAGCCTTCTAAACAGAAATAATGTGATCAGACACATCAGTTAGGCTTCTCTTTATAAACGCTTTTCTGCAATATTTACTTTCATCAGCACCAGCCTGTCTACTTACACTTTTGAATCCCAGCCTGTTCCTGCAGTGCAAGAGCCTTAAGAATAATAAAACAAATGGCTTTCCAATTCTAGAGATTAGCCGCTAGCACATGTAACCATTATTCCAGCCCTAATACAATTCACATCTGATTAAAAGAGACGTAATGGGCAGAGACAGTCTGTCCATCATGCAGGCCTGATGCATTAAGCCTTTATTCTGCTCCTATATATTTGCTGTGCTGCAAGGTTCAATGGTGAACTTGAATGCCTGGCTCACAGTACTCACTCTCTTTTTCTAAAGCAGAGAGGTCAAACCTACTGTATGAAATAGAAAAATAAAACCCTCCCAAAGACTTTTCCAAGAAGAAAATTATTATTTGTTATGTATTCTGCCCAACAGAGCTAGGCAAGGCTTACAGTAGGGCCACTACTTAACGCAGCATACAGAATAGCTAGAGATACTTTGCTGAAGTATGTGCCTCCACTGCACTGCAGACTCAAGTAGCAGAAGCGAGTTAATATTCGTTTTCATAAAGGTAATTGCTTAAAGTGGCAGTAGCGAGTGTCCCACACTATCTATACGCTGCTAGTAGAAGAGAAAGTTGCTGTATTTACAAGGTATACAATACAGAGGCCTGGAGACAAGAGCAAACACAAGCATCAGTATTAATGCTGTGAGTTCTATGTCCTAACCTCTGTATGTGCTCTGACCATGAGCAGATAGACTTTAAAAAGACGTTTTTGCTCAAGCAAAACCTTTTGTTTGTTGGAAAAGAATAATTAGTTTCAAAAACATGAAAAGATTTTATAATCTCTATTTCTCTTTATTTCCTCACATTCAATATAGTGCAAAATAGTCCCATATGCTGTTTTAGAAACTGAGTAGAAAGACTACTAGCACAGAGAAGTGAATGTACATGTACCTAGCTTCTTTCAAGGATTATGCTTTGTCTGGATCCGTTAATAGCAAGAAAAAAGATTGTTTTAGTGTTAGCAGGACTATGCCCATCCTTCCATAAAACCAAATGAACTATCTTTAAATTGTAGATGGGATCATTAATTGGGAGTAGCAAAATGGGTCCTCACAAGAACATCAAATCATGATTAAAAAATGAAAATATGCTGAACATCAATGAAATATGAGAATCAAAGAAGTGAATTCCATCAAAATTTTTCATTAATTTCCATAAAATAATGGCAGGCTGTCCAATATTTTATTGGGTTTACTGCTGGTAGCAGGGAGAATGAGGACAACTTCCCTTAATGAGAGGCTTTGCACACTAGCTGCACACAAGCTGCCCACGCTGGGAGACAGAGCTGCTCAATAGAAAATCTGAGATGATGCCATGTTAACAGGGTTTTTTTCAACAAATTAACATCAAAGAGGAAGAGAATGCTATAAATGTCACCACTGAAATGTTAATAAAACATTCAATACATTTATTGCAGACTCTTTAATTGAGAGTTGGTTTAGTATGCACATCACACAAGGGATCGGTGTGGTAGCATAAACAACGGATTATGATACATGACACATCATCAAACTGAATGCTTTATCACAAGCAGGCGTCCCAGAGACTTTCATTGGTCCCATTCTGTTAAACAACTAATTGGAAGAGCACACCAAGAAGAGAGCTGCATCTTGGTCAAGATTGCAGGTCATGATAAATCTCACCGGCATCATCATAACTGAGAAAAGGAACTCAGAAAAGTTACAGTATTCGTGAAGAGAGATTTCTAGCCAGGAAAAATACAACAAGTAACCCACCTGTGAGAAAGTAATCCACAACAGAGAGAAAATATGAGCGAAATATTCAGTGAAGTGTTGCAACCACAGGGGGAAAGCGATGGGAGGGATGGAGGCAGGTGAATCCTGCCCTCCAGCATGCTGCTCATTGGGGCAGGCAACATGCCAGCACCCACGTGCTCTCCTGGAGATCTGAGCAGGGATATTGAACCTTCCAGAGAAAGCATCCTAGCCATGCCTTCTTACACAACACATGCACGTGGGGCTGTGTGACCTCCTGGCCCTTAGCTGTCTGCAGTCTTCTCTAGCAACTTCTAGCAACTTCTCTGCTGTCTTCTTGAATATTTCTCTCCTGGAACATGGACCCAGGTGTATCCTGTCCTCTAGCAAATATTTTACAGCTGACAGACAGCAGTAAACATGAATCTTCACCGAAGAGGGCTGCTTGAGTGCCATCAACAAGAGAAGATCTGTGTATGGTGTTGCATACCTTTTGCAGATGTGATGTTTGCAAGAGCTCTGCTTCAGCATTGCTGAGCAGAGGAACCAATTTCAAGAGATATTTGGCCCTTGTGCCTCCCTCTGCACCCCAAAAATATAGCAAGATGGAAGAAGAACAAGCAGGCAGGTATCAAGACTGAAGAGATAAGATGAGGATCACCCCAACATACAATGCAGTATCAGAACAGAAGCTGTGGCAGGGATACTATGCACAAGATTTGGATGAGTGCACGGAATTTGCAAATGTGGCAGTTTCAGAAAGGGGCACAGGGACTTCAAAGCTCAGTAGGCTTCCTTGGTGCATGTACTCTTCCTTGGGAGGGGCGAACAGCATTTTGAACAGCACGTAACCGGGTAGCTTACCAGAGGCCTGGTGGTGGGGCAGAGTACCTAGCACATGCTTCAATATCCTAAAGCAGTTTGGCGATTTGTACATAATATGAAAAAAACAACATGATTTAGAGTCTAGAATACCTTTCACAAAGTCTTGATGCCAAGTTGCAAAGTACGAAGAGGCCTGATTAAGAGAAGGAACAGCAAAACTGACTGCAGTATTTTAAACAAGCACAAAGCTAATTAACAAAGAACCAGTAAACCAGTGACCAGGAAAGCAAAGAAAGTCTGGAAAGAATGGTTCAGACAGACAGGATTTTTTAAAATAACAGATCAGCTTTAAAGGGAGCGATCTCATAGATCAAAAATCAAGTATTTTACAGAAATTAACATATCCCTTTGAAAGTATTATAATGAAAAACTGTATAGTGGAATATTTGCAAAATCTTGCTGTTTCTTTGAGAAGTTATGGTATTTCCTAAAGAAGAAAGGGCTAAAACGAAAGAGCCGTCATCTCTCATCTTCCAACAGGGACACTGTGGGGTTTGCTTTGTGCTTGCCTAGTTATTTGCATTCCTGGTGGCTGATTCTGTTTTGAAGGGAAACTTCCATGGAGTGCCGGCTGGGGCTCCCTAGGTGAAGCAGCAGCTTCCTCGCTGTCGTGTGTGGAAACCCAGCAGCCCTCAATGCACCTCAGGCCGTCCCCAGCACGCACATGTTACCCCACAGCAGCTCAAGGCATCCAAAAACACTCACATGTCCCCATTGTAGAGAAAATATTTGAGTTCTTACTCAGATCTGTACAATAGAAGGAAATGGTCAAACCCTGACAGCACCGGAGACCCTCGTGCACCAGTTCAGCCTCGGAAATACAGAGTCTTCAACAGCATGATCTCCATCCTCACAAAATCCCCCTCACTTTCCAGATATACCATAGCAGCATTTTTCTTGAATCCTTGTGGCAGTTTGGGAAGGAGAACACACTCACGTGGCATCAGCACCTCAATGACATCCAACCTGCTCCCTTGGGGAAACCACTTCTATTTCTGCCTTCCATAGCGGGCACGCGTTGCTGGCAGCAGCAGCAGCTTTGCACCCAGCAACCCCGTGGTTATCTCAAACCTTTGTCAACAAAGCCCTCACGTTCATGCTACACTAAACCACATTTCCAGAATGCGCTGTATACTGTTCAATGTCATATCATACATGTGCACCTGTATCTACAAACATATCATGGAGCACTTTAGAGGCATATGCTTCCTAATAGGACACTTTTCTTAAAGCAATCTTATCATGTTATTGCCTTTTACAGATTTACTGTAAGTTGATTGTTCTGTCATTTAAGGAACTGCTGCTTCAATCTTTCGGAATGCACTGTCAACAGCAAAGCCTGAAGGGAGGGATATTGATAGTGCAGTCGGAAATCAGCTGAACTTGATTAATGGTCTCTGCTGCTCGGAACTGCAACAGCAAGTCATGCTGCAGTGCCGTGCGTTTAGCTCCCTGTGAATGTAAAGAGGAGCAAGGAAGAAAACCAGAAGAGTGAAAAGGAGAGCTTTGTGTTTAAAAAGCCAAATCATACTCTTGCAGACAGTGGTATTTCTGTCATGAATTAAGGCTGTTTTTTGTTTTTTTAAACAAAAACTGCCTTAGAACTAAGGCAGGCAGCCATAAATTTATTAGTCAACAAACCTATGAAAGCATCACATTAAGTCTTAAATTAGCATGTACAATACAACATCTGTATTACAGGATTCACTGCCGAAGACATTTGCATTATTTAGAGAACAGCTCAAATCTCATTGCAGACAAAGCTAAAAATGCTGCCAGAAAATCTTCACTACTTTCAGTTTTAGAATAAGGAATCATAAAGTGTTAGCCAGGTACTCTGAATAACAGGCAGTATTTTAATATTTTGAATACACAGAAGCAACAGGGAGGTCAGTGAAGATATCTAAATTATGTCACCAACTGTATTGCTCCTGCAGCTGTTAGGTGCACCCACTAAAGAAATATAACCTTAATTCTGGAGTGCTCACTGAAAGAAGAAAGCATGATAATTGAGAAAAACAGCACATCTGCATGAAATACATACACTTTGGAAAGAGTATTTTATGTTCTTCATCACCTAATGCAGTAACTGTTTTTAAAGACTCTCTGTTCCTTTATCGGAGTTCACTGGGCCTTTCATTGGGCCCTGTCATCCTCCCGCAAAGACAGTGCCGGGTGGCAGAGCTCGAGCCTGACTTACCAGCTAGTACCTTAGGAGTGACTGTCGGTACCAAGGAGGCTTCTCAGCTTCACTGAGACGGAATCCGGAGCTCCTTGAGCAGCGGGTCCCCCTTGTCACCGCAGGGCGCCCCGAGGAGGGACCGTAACCACCCGAGGAGCTCAAGTGCTGGGTCTCGAGCGCACAGAGACACAAACCAACCTGCCTGGATGGAAGCCCTTGGCTCTCGCGAGCTCCAGCTCTGTAAATCACTGTCACAGTTGGAGTGGTACCGTTTAAAAAGTATGCACTGGTAATAAAGTTTGCCATTTATAGCGTAGAGGCCACAGGACTAATCAGCCTTACACATTATTTACAAGATATAGAAGGCTTTATGCTGTTGCACTTTGCATTAGAGTGGTCAGGACTGCGCCCAGGTTGGATCACCAACTGTATTCCTAGAAAAGAAAGGCTACAAAAAGCAACACAGAAATCTCCAAAGGTTTATTTAAAAAAAAACACACTCAAATAATGTTTTGCCTAGTTAAAGAAGAGACAACTGTGGCAAGAAGTGCAAAAGGAATGGGACACAACAATCTGTCAACAGCTAAGAGACAACCATCAGATATTCACCGTCCCACTTGCAGTGGAACTAGAAGAAATCAGTTTATCTTGCAGTAAAGATGATTTAGCTTAGTTATCAGGGAAGTCTTTCTTCCAGTGCATGTATTTAACAACCAAAATAATATATTGAGAGTTGTAAAATATATTTCATATGTTTTGAAGAATAGCGTAGAAAAATAACCAAAGATACAAAAATGGCCAAGACCAACACTCACGTGTTCCAGGATGCTATTATCTTTATAATACCTCTTGCACACCACGAGTCGTTATATCTCATTATTGGTGTAAATTTTTGAAACCTAACTAGCATTTGTTTAAAATTAAACAAGCACAAAAAATTAAGTACTTGAAAGTAATCAGCTATAGGCAAAAGAAAATCCATTTGCATATTGCAGTATCTTGAGCTAAAATGCCTATGTTAACACCTGCAGACATTCCCCTATCTTTGAAGTGGTTCACATTGCAACTTTAAATGGAGCTTTACATTATTTAGAAATCAAGTTCTTTCTTCTATTAAGAATTAATTCTAATTCTCATCCATTTCCATATTTGGTTCTCTATTTTACAGCACTTTTTATTATTCCCAAAGCTACACAACATTCCATTTTGTTTTGTTTTTAAGCCACAGCACATACTCATTTCAGAAGCACCAAGGAAAACTTGCAGGATCTGCAGGTCTTCCTCTATTCCTTGAAGTCTCTTGATGTGAAGGGCAAATATGAACACTGCTGAGGTTTCTTTTCTAAACTGATATGCATAAAAAAAATTAATATTATATAAGACCACATTTAAAATATCACCACAGAGAAGGAGGAGTTACATAAGCAAAGTCATCTCACTGCCCTCTCGTTCTCAGGGATACGGCTGCAGTTGAGTCTCTGCGCTCCCTAGAACCAGGGTAGCAGCTACGCACCGGGCACTGGCAGGAGCTCCCAGCATGATTCCCCACCACGGAGCACAAACAGGGGCCAAATCTCCACGCAGAAACTCTCAGCAGCTTCACAGAGAAGGCTTCCTATAAGCAGACCTTTTTTCAAAAGCTCCTTGATTTTCAGTTACAAGAAAAGGCTGGTACAAACCATCTCCAGTGTCTCCTCCTCAGTGAAAGGGCTGCACAGCACATAAGACTGCTGCAAAACTGGCAATAACATGTTGGAAAATATCTTCATATTAAGACAACACAGGAGCCAAGACAGACTGAACGAGCAGGCTGGGCCGCAACTCCACTTCTGCTCAGCCACTGAAAGCACTGCAAGGGAAGGAGCCACCCAGCATAAATACTTCCTTCAATTTAGTTTAAGATGTCCAAGCTCTTGAAATTCCCATTCCGCCTTAGTTTCCTGCAGATGAGCTAAACTAGTCTCATGTCCTATGTGTTCATATTTGGCACACTTTCTAGCAGCTCTCCACTTCACTTGGTAATTATGCATGCAGCGTTTATCTGCAAGAAAGCAATTGCTTACATGTCTTTTTTTTTTAGTGGACAATTCAGCACAGAGAGACATTTATCATCTAAATGGGCTGGGAACATACTTTGCACTACCACTCTGTGCAAGAATAGCTGCAGGCTTCCTTAACTAGCACATCAGGAAAAGGTGGGGGGCAGACTGAAAGGGGAGAGACACAAGTCAGACTCACAGCAATTACAAGCTAGGTTTTTTTTTTTTCCCTTTGTATTTCTGAGGAATTTTTGCCATTCTAGGGCTCTGGCACCTGTCCCATAGATTAATGCACACAGAGAAATGCCTGTGGAAGTGCAGTGCAGGCCACGCCTGTTGGAGGGTACAAACCTACATTCTTGCAGTGCAAGGGATAAGAGGCGAGATCTAAAGGCAGCTCCTCTACGCCCACCCAAAAATGCCCTGCAGCAGAGTTCCTTCATTCATACGGAGGGAGCTCTACCTCAGCAGCTCCACTAGGTCCCACAAGAGTTGAAAACAAAAAAGACAACCAAAGAAAAAGCCTCAGGAAATCTGGCTAATAGGTATTTACAGATCAAGAGCTTAAAACCACATATTGCAGCCAGTGTTTCAGGTGGAAGCCAGCAGGGGGGCGGACACCGGGGTTGGGCAGGAGTTACAAGGCTTAGCCTCTGAGCTCATAGGCCAGGCCGCACGTGGTGGCAGGAGCAGAAGCACCCAGGCCCTCCAGATACTTTGGAGACTAGAACAGGAACATAGATGTCTGCAGGCTCTTTCAGTGCCTCGCTAGCGTCAAACGGTTGTTTCATTTTCCTGCTGGGCCCCGAGCTCTGACAGAGTGCGCTACGTGCGCACCAGTTTGCCTCGCTTCTGGAGAAGGACAAATTAGTTATCTTCAAAGAGGAAACACTGCCATGATTAAGGGGATAATTTGTTCCACAATTCAATTACTCTGCCAGGGACAATCTTTCAAAATACTCCAGCAGGACTGATGCCTTCACATATCCTCATGCAATGGTCTGGGCCCTCACTGCACAGGCCTAATATAAAGCTACAAAACCATCCCTCAGAGATGATACTGCAGCTCTCCTTTTTCATGGTAACTACCTGACTCTGTGAAAAACAAGAGTAAAAATAAAGACAGGTACAAAGAAGTGGAAGGATGGCCTAGAATGAAGATTATATTGGCAGTATCAATTAAAACATTTTATATTTAAAAACACACAGAGAAGGCTCACATGGCAATGTGTAGTCTGAGGACACGTGGCCAAGCATGTCTCCAGCAGTAGGCTGTACCAACTGCCATTGAAGTGCACGCTGTAATCTGTGAGCACCTCACCGAGGGGATGACACCCCCATCAGACATAAGAGATTTGGGGAGCAGCCTTTGTAAGACCAGGGCTGGCCTCTGAGGTTAAAGAGAAGGATACTGGGTTCTCCCATCTCCGCCCTCCTCTATAACCTCCCAGGAAGGCTCAAAAGCCCTGGAAAAACAAGCCTCTAGTGCAGGAAGGGAGCCCAACCCAGGCAAGCATCTTCACCTCAGTGACCCGCTAAGGATTCCTAACCTGTAACCTTCACGTTTTTACATTGGCTCCTAACTGCACTTTCTAACAGTCCTTTTTTAAAGACGACCTCAGTTTTAGGCTATGGTATGAAAGGACATCATAAAGTCTGTGTTTTAGCAATTCCAGTCTCCAGACTGCCCCCAGTCTCCAGACTGCAGGACTCCAGGTCCTGCGTACACACAGACCAAGACGACTGTTCTCATCCAAAGAGCAGGCAACTGCTTACAAACAAGTGCAGACTGAACGGGATGTAAGACTGACAGACTACTTGAGATTTTGGGCTGCTCCCACAATAAAACATTGTGTTTTAACAAAAAAGAAGTGACCACACAGATTAGACAACTCAGAGATGGATAACAAAATGCTAAGTATACTTCCAATTCAGATTTTAAGTTTTGAAAAATAAATGCAAGTACTAATTATCTGTAGCAGACTGACCACCTGTTAACAATTTTACTACCTTAGAAGCACTACTATCAATATCTAACACTTTACAGAAGGATATGTATTTTGTGTGTGTGTGTGTAGAAATATAGATGTACATATGTGACATTCCAATTAGAGCTGTTTTGTTCTTTGTGATTAGTTTGCTACATTTTTAACAGTTTTATCCAGGCACTTGGCAGTTGCTTCAAGTACATTATTTCTTTGTGGTAGTTCTTGTGATCTCATCCTTCCCAATTCTTGCTCAGGACCTGTACGATTCAGTCTATGTGATCACAGCAGATACCCAGTTGTCACTGCCGAGTACCAGCAGCAGAACCTTAGAGGAGAAACCAGGCTGCGTGTAGTTTAATAGCAAACTCCATCTTCTCCAACGATGCTTCACTAGTCCATGTCTCATGCTGTCAACTGACCAATTTCAACTCATACAATTTACAGCTCTGTACATTCTCTCTGCAAGAGTGACTTGCAAGAGTCCCTGACAGTTCTCACATGAATGGCAATGCTGAGAAAACTGCAGGGAAATAGGAGAAAAGCTAGTTTTTCTCTTCAGCTTTTCATTTATAAAGCAGAAATATCAATAGGAATACAATTTAAGAACACATACAGTGTGATGCTTTAACGCTGGAGAAAATACAAGCTACAGCTACACTACTGAAGTCTGCTTAGTCCCTTGAGCAGCCAGAAGTGCTCTTCAACTCAGTGCATCTGTCCCTGCAGCAGTGACAGGGCCTTCTTCAGGATGCTCCTCAAGCATCTTGTTTGCTCAGTAGTTGTCACGAGTCCCATCAGAGGCAGATAAAAACACCGAGAGAAAACCAAGTGTAACATGACAAGACTGGTACACTCAGAACAAGCAATATCCTGCATCTCAAAGGTCTACGTGGAGCATCCTAGAAATCAAATACAAAGACTATTTTCAAATATCACATAGACATGGCTATAGGTACTATCAGGAGATTCCCTTTCCATCTTTTCTCCATTCCAAGCAGACTGTAAGCAGAAGCAACAGTGGCTTTTTAGCATTATCATGCTCATAAGATTGGAGAAACAAACCAACCCCAAAATGCTGTAGGCATTCAGTGCAAGTATTTAATTCTTTGCATTTTCTAAATTAGCAATGGACAAATTATTAATGATGCACTCAGACACATTAAACCACGTTCTGCAACATAAAGGTCACAAGCATGCTGACCAGGCACCAACACCACCCAATTCCGCACGGCACAAACGCACGGTACCCTCAAGGATGAGGAACAATCGGGGAACCGCCAAAACAAGCACCAGCTGCACACCCGAGGGGGGGGATTTTTGATAATGAAGCGTTCTCTTTCAGCAGCCACTAGGACAGATCAAATTCATCCTTCCCGATTCCCTGGAAACTCCGAGAATAAGCTTGTGGAATAAACTTAACTCATGGCAATACCAGTTTTACATTTTGGTTGCCTATAAAGAATTATTCATCATGAAGATATACCTTGCAGAGGCCAAGCATTGCTCTATACTTCACTTAGGAAAAAAAATTCTTCCATAAGACAGTCTAAAAAATTTAAATTAGATTTTCACACTAAAATATAAAGAAACATTCCATTTGAGATGAAAATGACCAACCTGATTTATATTAAAACTTAACAATGTTCAAATGTGAAGACTCCCAGGAAGTTTCTGCAGTTACTTCTACACTAGCTCTGTTACTGAAGACAGATGCAAGGAACTAGGCATCAATGGTGCACACCTAAGAAAAAAAAGCAGGACAAGTATCAAGTTCTGAACTGAGAGCGGGGTTTACTCTGTGCAGGGAGCAGAATGGGATCAATACACAATTCTCAGAACTGAAAACTGCTCTCAACCCATGCAGGTTTTATTTCAGGTTCAAAAACTCTAAGGAGTGAGGAGAAAGAGACGGGAAGGCAGGAAAAAAAAAAAACCCCAAACATGCAAAGCAAGCAGAAATAATTCCTTCCACCTCTGAACCATTCCTCTAGCAGGAGACAAATCTGGAAAAGATGAATTTCTCTAATTGTAGCCTGTTTCTTGCTGAGCAACTCAATCCCGTGCAAAAGGCAGGAGAGGCTGGCGAGGGCAGCACGTGGCCCAGGGGAAGCCCGGGTGCTCCAGGAGGGACGGAGGGAGCCCAAGTTTCCACCACTGTGCAAGTGAAACACGTGCCCCTTTTGCCCTGCTTTGCTTCTTAAACATTCACACAAATGAGTAACTGCCAGAATTCAGCACTTTAAAAGAAACAAAGAGATCCAAAGAGCGAGACACGCACCCCCCTCCCACCGCCCTGATCAGTTCCTAAAGCGTTTGGTGCACTCAGTTTAGCGAAATTTACTGCTAAATTTCATTTCTGTGTTCCATGACGAGACAATAACGTACGTTTGCCTTGAAAAATTTAGCAGGCAACTAAACTGAACATTATACACAATAAGCATCTTAGTATTTTATTCATTGCATCTTTTATACAGAATAAGCTTCACTGATATTTAATTCACTGCAGTATTCTGTTGGTGTAGCAACCGAGGATTACATTATAAACAGAACAAATAAGTTTGACTTTAAAAATTGTGTGTATGTATATATATATGTCATTCTTCAGTTGACAAACAGCATCACAATTACTGTAAAAAAAAAGAAATAAACATAGAAGCTAAGGGCATTTTTTGCTTCCAATTTCTAATTGATACTTTTTCTAAGATGATCATAAATATTAGCAGCCAACTTCCAGCAACTAAAAATAGACATAGCTATAATTGCCTACCACCAGTATTGAAATAATGGAGAAAACATACAATGGGAAAAAAAAAGAAGTGTTCTTTTCACTTAAGTTGACACCTGTGACCTATTTACACTCTACAGGTTAAAAATCTACAAAATTATGGGAGGTAAGAAATTTTAAAATAACCAGTTAAACATTACTTGAAATGGCACTTTTATAACTCAAGTATGGGATTGTAAAATCATTGAAGCAACTCTGAAAAACAATACACTACAGAAGGTCTATAACAAAATTACATTAAAAAAGACAAAAACTACTCCATAGTCACTGAGATGCTCAAGCCAAAGTAATATATATATGTATTTTTTTAATCAAGATAGTTATTACTGTAAAAATGCTCACATTTAAAAATAGTTATTGTTTGGATTTTCATTAAAACAAAACTATAGGGACTACATTAGCCAAAGTACGAGGAATCTGTATATACCAACATGCTTCCTCATTTTATAGCACTAATAAAAATAGTAAGAGAGAAAGCTCTATTATAAATCTTTAATACAGATGGTGTAATTTCCTATTTTTTAAACTTTTACTATGTGGATGTATGTGCCTGCAAGCACGTGTGCTTGTCCACATGTACTGGAACACAAGCACTCCAGACTTTCCAAGTGCATCTAACCCACACATCCACATTCCCACATGGAACGCTCCTGTGAGGCCATCTCTCTGCAGGAATTCCTTCGTGTGACAGTCGGCTGTCACACGCTGTGCTTACTTCTGAATTTTTTTTTCGTCTCATGTTTTTTCCCCAGTATATGCAACAATATTTTCAAATCTGGCCATACGCAAGTGCAGAATTTAGCAAGTAATAAAATAAGCCATTTAGTGAAATCCGCGTTCACATGAAGTAAAAGATAGGGCAAACATCTGAGAACATCTGACAAGACGGAAGTTCATGATGAAATGGAATGTAGATTATTCTAAAAATGTTAACTCAAAGCTCAGTTAAATATTACGGCAAACAACTCTGAATTCGTAGAAAGCTTAAAAGGTAATTCACATTACAAAGACTGGAGATACTTTACTAGATAGAACTTTTAAATATGGATATGACTGGCATTTATTTTTAAGCTTACTTCTATAAGAAATAGGCTTGCTTGCTGTACAGGTGATACTTTGTCTATACCATTTATAGTAGAAAAATAAATTCTTTAGCAACCTAGAAATAAGTTTATAAAACTCTTGAAGTTTAATATTTTTGCTAAGCATGCCGATGTTGGACTGACAACTATAAATAAAGGCTATATAGACAGCAGATGAGAAGTAGAACAAGTTAGGGATACTACAATTTACAGGACAGACTTTATTGTACTATCGATTCCTGTGTGCTCTGCAATAGGAATAAGGGTGGCTTCTCTTTTTTTTTTTGTTTTGTGTTTTCTTAGAAAAGATAATTACTTGCAAGAATATAACACAATATCAAGAATTTATAATATACACGTACTTTAAACAGCAGCCAAGTTTATGTTATCGTAGTAATCTAAAATGATAATTCAAAACATAATTAGAAGTACAATACCTAGGACACTAAGTGGGAAAGGCATTTTTTATTTTAGGAAAATGGAGCAAATCAAACTGTTAAGAGCCTTAATTCTCAAAATCATCTATTTACTATAATACATACAAGACGATCTTAAATCTTGTTATAAGTGAAGATTACAACAGTGACCATCAGAAAGCTTTTGTTTTTTATACTACACAAAACATTCTAGCAGCTGTATGAGTCAAAGCTTTTTCCTTTGCAGACCTAAAAAGGTAAATTTTGAGCATGAAAGAAAAAAAAAAAGAAGCTGCTATGAGAATTCGCACAAATAGTCTTTATCTATGGTCGCCCGTTTGCTACAGTTTGTAACCTTCTATTTTTTTTTAAACACTAACAAAATATTTAACCAAAAGATTTGTTTAAATTAAGCAGCATTGTTTTACAGCAAAATTGGTACCAATGTAAAAGGAAAATAAAAGAAAAAAGATATCATTAAAAAAATGGTGCAAAACCAAAATCAGTCATTTGAATTTTTAGTACAACATACCACAGGAAAAAAATATGAATACAAGTTTATGTGATTTTATATATATACACACTCCAAAGAGGTTAATTGTCAGTACCCAAAGTATTTATTGCTATGTATTAGCAATGCATTTTTTGATATCTTTAAAGGGTCACATAAAAATAGATTTAAAGAATAGATTAATTGAAGTCCTAGATTAAAACGTCGTTTGGTTTAGAGAATTTTACTACAACAAAGTTCATGTTTATGTATGAAAAGTTATATAACCTTATATGAAAATGCCATGAACTATTTTCTAAACACTAAATGTATTCCCAAGTGGGAAAAATTAAAATATCTAAAATATATTAGATTAAGTTTACAAGACCATCAATGATCTTTTAAACATGCAGCTGTTTACAGAATTAACAGTTTTACAAAATGTTTAGTTCAGTAATGGAACATAAAAGAAATAAGTAGGCAACATCAAAATTTTTGTACAATATTTGAAACTCACTTTTACAACAAGCATGTCCTTGGTATTGTGCTGTAAGAAATAAGAAGCAAGTTTACCCACCCTTAACAAACTCTCCACAGGCTTACTTACAGGTACAGATGGAAGGTAGGGGATTGTAAAGTTCTCAACAGTGCATTTTCCATTCGTCCGTAAGTCATCCTAAGCATATCGTCACATAAGTAACCAGGAGATTACAAAATAAACTATAGCTGGGCTTTCGTCATTTACACAGAACGCTCAAATGTGAATAAAATTGCCAAAAATAGCATGTTAAATAACAAAAACAGCCATAAAGCAGGCTGTAAGCATTGAATGTTTCATAAATGTATTTTTTAAATCATTAAATTTCTATAGAAAAATTTTATTCACAATATATTGTGACAAACTGTCACAGGAATGATATAGTGATTGCAATAAGGTATCATGCAGCAGCAGCTTTGTACTTTATAGCTATTTTTGCTTTTAAAAATTAAACCTCTCCAGTCATGCTTATCACATTTTTTTTTTTTTTTAAATCATCTGCAGCGTGTACAAATGAGGAACACAGTACGGGATATAACAAAAAACATGTCCGATCAGTTGCATGTGATTTTTTTTTTCCATAAATATGAAATACATTACTGTATCCTGAAACATGCATGTCTATAAGCTTTTCCTTACTGTCCAACGCCAGGCTGCCTGCAATCATATTTATATAATACCGAGAGGGTCTGCTGGTAACTGGGGCTGGATGAGCTGGGGCTGCAGCGGTGGCGGCAGCTGCAGAGGCACCATGGGCTCCACCATCTGCACGGGGTTGGGAGGCGGGGGCTGAGAGGCCGCCGTGGCAGGAGCTTCTACCACCTCCCCGTTGTAGAAGAAAAACTGACACTGCTGAATGAAGGTCTCTATCACGGACTGGTGGATCTTGGTGGTGGATAAAAACGCTCTGTTTTCAAAATCAGGTCTCATCAAAGTAGGCCAGAAACAAATTGATAAGTTATCAGCAGTCATAAAGTTGGTTTTATATTGCTGGCTAACCCTGGAACAAGAACGACACAAGCATATAGTTAATTAAAAATGGTAGATGGTAAATAACCAGCTAGAATTTAACATGGTTCCCTTACTTCCTGACTGTAAGATTATTTTTAAGGCTTAAGGATTTTTGTTCCCTGCCTCCCGCTATCCATTGAAACAGCAGTCCTTGTTTTCTGAAAGCAATTATTCAAAAGGAAATCTAGAAGCCAAAAACATTTTCAGATTTGACAGCTAACAAATGAAAGTCTAATTACATTTCAAATCAAAAGGAAAGTTTAAAGATTTTCCACCTTTTCTTTTTTGAAATGACAATAATAAATACACTTCAAGTTCCTCATGCAGCTACAGGACTTCACATTTTACTACGTCAAGCCCAGTAAAATGTCCAGAAGAAAAATGAATGAAACTGCTTCTTCCTACAGGACAGTTAGATATTAACTGACATTTATGGCACTCAAAGGAAATTCATGTCTTATCACATTAAGTACTAAACCAAATATCAGTTAAAAGGCATCTCTGCGGATTTTTATTTTTGTATTGGCTAGTAATGGAATTTGGCCCAGCTTCCATACCAGTGGAAATTCCACTTAGATCAAGACACAGAGGTTGAGGCAGACGCCCTTTCCTGAGACATTTTGAGAAAAGTCCCAGAATTTATGGGCCTGATGCTATGGATGCTTTGCTATTAAGTGAAGCATGGGGATTCTTCTCAGGCTGAGGACATATTTGAACTTGATTTTCCAAAAAGACAAAAGACAAGTCTTTGAAATTCTGTACTTCTTGTGTGTTTTTCTTTCAGTTGCTAAGGTCTGAAATAATAACACCTTAAAATAATCAAATTCACTCCTGACATGAGAAATACTTGTGATCTAGATATAATAACTTTCTAATAACAGCTGAGGTTACCTTTCTATATAGTGAACTTCTAATAAAATTCTCTGCTTCTACTTGCATTTCTGTAAATGTTCAGATATAGTATTACTACATAACATAAATAATTTTTATTTTTCTTTGATTTATGACACAGGCCTCCAATCATGTTTGCTGTCAGTGTTTCCTAGTTTTTGCAGGTGTTGAGGCAGGTTCCTCACATATCATCTAAATTCATTATTACAGTACTATCGTAATTAAACATGATTTAAAAAGCAATTCTTCTCTTTGGTGTCCTAAAGTTATCATCTACAATCTTCACAATCTCTATTTTTAAATGATACTCTAGAAAAGAGTCAGAATTTAGTTTTCCAAAACCATTTTTTAAAATTAGTATCACAATTTTATCTAGTAGTGAACATTAGAAATTATACACTAAGAAAACTAAGAAGTAAAGATTCCCAGCTAAGATACTCAGCTAGAATTATGTCAGTGCTATGTTATAATAGACAACTAACTGAAAGCTGCAGTTTTCCTGCAAAAAGAGGGATGGAAAAAAGAAAAAAGAAGAAAACACTTTAGCAAGTTGTCAGTTGTAATTTCAATTTTGATGACCAGCAAGAGCAGACTGCAAGGATTTGAGCTGGCTATATTCCACAGATTCAAAAGCTGTGAAAGTCATAATAAGCACTAGAATTACTACTGTAAGAAAATATTTTCATTAATTAACAAAGCATTTGTAGCACCAACTATAAAGGACAGACTTACATTTTAACAAGCACATTATTTATTCCAAACACTGCAAGCATAGACAAATACTCTCAAATCTGTTTTGAATAAATTGGGTCCAAAGGATAATTGGACACTATTCCTCAAAGACAGTAACATTTACATTGTTTCTCTAAAATAATTATGCTTTATTTCGATTAAGAAAAGATATCCCATCCCCAAAATATATAATTATAATGTTGCTCAATAATTTCAAAGCTTTTTTCTTCCTCTATCCAATTTTCTATTTAAATTTCTATTTTCTATTTAAATAACCTAAACTATAAAAACAGTAGCCAGAAACAATTTCACAATTTAAACATCATGATATATATAATACCTAATGTCATGTATGGTATGTCATGTTATATGCACAAAATTGTCCAAAAGGAATGGATAAACCACTAGCTACTTCTTAAATTGTGGGCTACTGGACAACAGTGCTTTTCCTAAATAAGTTTAGATTTTGTTTTAGCGCTGGTGATGCTAATTCTACCTGCTATTGATAGGTATACCTATTTTTACATATAGGCTTCACCTGAGTGGAGTTCAGTTAAGTAAGAATGAGTAAATTGGTCTGTTATTGTCTTTTTGCAACCAAGTATGACTATAACCTGGTCACATAAAAGGCCAGGTAATGAAATGGTATACATCTTCTAACATGAACTTTCAGTAAATTTAGACACAATCTTTGAAGAATTAGATATCCATGAGATAATACACAGTTTTGAAGGCACACAGAAGACATTAACTCCAAGCAATATATATATATTTTCAATTAGCATTCCTTAACAGTTCTCAGAAATAAAAGGTAAGAAAAAAATCAGAACTTTCCTTATTTTAGGCATTTGGCACAGTTTTTGCTGCTATATTTATATACTGACTTAAACTGGTCCTACTTCGATCGAGGGAGACGGAACAGAATGACCTCCAGAGGAGAATTCAAACACATACTAATCTGTGACTTTAACACCTCCCTCCTCAAAGAAATTTGCAAATGTGGTGTGTGCTTATCCTTTCAATACTTTTATAGCAGAGACTCTTTGTTGCAGTGGTGACACTAGCTATTTACCCATAGAAAAGAATAGGCAGTATTCTCTTGAGACAGCCTTCCAATCAGCCTTCTTAACTACTAGTTTCAACTTCTATACTAACAAGTGAATAATGCAAAACGCAACACAGCTTTGATGGTCCACTAATTGTTACTAATACAGACCTTTGCTTGCAACTGATAATAATAAAAACTTAATAGAAAAATAATACTAAACCTGTTTAGATGTGTTATTATGTATTTGAAGACATCATAGTTCACAGGAGGGAATTTCTTCACAATTTCCTTCAACTCATGCAGTCGTTCTGTTTTATCCAGGATCTCTACAGATATAAGTGACATTTTGTCATACATTCATTAAGTCTGAGTAAAGTGTTGCTAGTATTTTCCAGTATGAAAGGTAACCACAGAGAAATACAAAAAAACCTATAATATATATACTATATATATACTATATATTATAGTTTTTTATATATATATAAAATATATATATATATAAAATATATAAAAAACTATAATAAACTATATACATAATAAACTATATATATAAAACATATATAATATAAAAAACTATAATAAACACCTAGAGCACATGGCACAGGCTGACTCACAGGACATTGTTTGAAAGAGTAATTAAGACATATAAAGGGGCTATGGAATAAAATAAGTTCAATCTAGCTATTTGTGACAAGTTGATACTATTTTGTAACTTGAAATGAAACAACTGAGTTCATGTAACTCTGGGTCTGTCACTAAGAACAAAATTTCAGGACCTACAAGTTTAACAGTAGAGAAAACAGGACTTGCCTACAAACCAACTGCAGGCGTATGTGCAAGGATTGCATGAATCCGTATTATCCTAACAAATATCCACATACGGAGGAACATTATAGCTCACCCACTCGCTCAGAATTCTCTCCCATAAATTCCTATTGTATCTAAATAGACTTGGACCTACTATACCACTGGGAGGAGGGTAAGAGAGAAAAAAGAACAAGGAAAAAAAA